>JAGFPH010002474.1:107052-136115 GCA_018207615.1 Philaenus spumarius | reverse complement strand
CCTAGTATCTGGTATTTCCTCCTCTTGCTCGGATTACTTCTTGCAGCATACTACTGATGAGGTGTTGAACTCTTATTGCGGTGTTGCCTCCCACTCCTCTATCACTGGTATATAAGGGCTGCGAGAGTGGTTGCAGGGTTGTTTTTTCTCCTGATGAGTTTTTTTACACTGTCGCACACGTGTTCAATAGGGTTTAGGTCTGGACTCTTGGGTGGCCAATCGATAACTTATGCCGACCTCCATAAGGTAACCACGTACAGCGGCTGTGGTATGTGGTCGAGCATTATCATGCATCAGTTTGAAATTTGGTCCCACAAACGGAACAACATGATCTTGCAGTATATCTTCCACATACCTTTGTGCTGTCAGAGCCGGTCTACGAAGTACCACGAGTTCTGTACGAGAGTCGTACTGTAATCACCCCAGAACATCAACGAGCCTCCACCAAAAGGCACCCTGGGTGAGAAGCAGGCTTGTGCAAATCTTTCGTGATGATTTCTCCATACACGTTCGCGCCCATCTGGTGAAGCTAGACTTACTCTGTAGTCTCATCTGAGAAGAGAACATTCTTCCAATCATTCACAGTCCGGGATATGATTCCGGGCAAATCTAAGCCTCAAAGCACGTTGACATGCAGTGAAAAGAGGACCTGTAGCAGGCCCTCCACTGCTTAAAGCCACTTCTGCAAGACGTCTACGGCCGGTACGGCTCGAAATATTCACATTGCGCACATGCCTGATCAAACCTTGTAGCTGCGTACTGGTAACCGTCCTCCAGCGAAGTGCGATTAACGATAGAAAACGATCATCATTTCTGTCAGTTACTCTTGGCCTGCTTTGAACTGGTCTTCTGCAATCTCGTCCAGTCTCTTGAAACCGCCTAACAGTTCTTCTAATTGTGGAACGGTGTACTCCGAAAACTATAGCCACTTCATTTTGCGAACGCCCTTGTCGAAACAAAATCCTAGCTCTGACCGCCTCAGCAGTAGTTAAATGACGGTGTACATACATAGTAATTTAAAACAAAATATAAATTCAATTATTCTTACTAAATAAATATGCACTGCATCACTCAAATCACTTCAGAATACCTTGAAATTACCTTTGGTCAAAACTCGAAAGAGGGACAGGATTTGGATTTTTAACTGAAGATAAGATAAGAAAGGAGAAAATGATCAGATAATAAACATTTTGCTATAGTATTAAGTGTATTATTGTACATTTAAAACATGATTGTTAGTAAAAAAGTCATTATCAGTCCTGCGTTTCGTTGACAGAAAGCTTTGTTTGTGTTGCGAAACCATTGTCCAGTAGTGTATAATTTTGTTATTTATATAAAAAAATAATGTCTTTAAGTTAAAAAGATATAAAATGGTTTGACCTATTGATATAAACAAACGGTATTTGGGCATTCATTTGGAAGGTTAAAATTCGTAAATTCCCAAAAGGAGTTGTAGTTATTAATTAACGGGCTTGTTTAAAATGTTACTAGGCTTATAATAATTTTGGAGTTTATTCAAATTTATTCAATAATCCTATCTGTTTTTTAAATTTTTTTCAAAGTATAAAATTTTTCAGAAAGTTAAATATTTGCCAATTGTAAAAAAATACTTTCTCAGATGTTTATTCTATTTTAATGGAAATAAATTTAAAGATATAATTATATTAATGATAATTACATAGTAGGTGTCCATTTGTAAGGTCCATTTATTAATATTTTCATTTAATACTTTAGGTTCATGACTTATATTTATTAAATGTATTTTAAATAGGATTTGTTTATGGTTAAACTCGACCAAATCAATAACGCAACATATGTAACTAATTCTCCAAACTTATACAATAAGTTAATTCTTATGTTGAAAATGTTAGTATTGATACAGAAATATGGTTTTTGAAATGTAATGCAAAATATCCAATTAATTGCCTATAAATAAAAAAAATCTAGTTTTGTTTTACTAACGTGCACAATATTTTTTTCTATTTTGTAGAACTAATATAAAATACTGCTATAAACTTTCAACAAACCTAAAATAATTAAGTTTTATTCTAACAACTGTAAAAAGTTTTACACAGGAGACCATTTACATCACTTTACAACCAATTTTATTAATACGTCTTATTAAAAACAACAGTAAAACTACGATACTGTAAAATAGTTCGTGATGCTAATAAAATTACTTGTTTAAAATACTTCTTGCAGTCAAAAAGTATGGAATAAAATCTTTTATAAACAATAAACTGCAGGTTAAATTGCTCCAATAAACAGCGTAATTTTATACGATATTGCAACAAGTTTATTTCTGGATTATATTTATTTATTTAGTTTTATTTTAAAACTGGTCGAAATTTAATAATTCATTTTATTATAAGTTAGGCCTACATATATTTAATACAGCAAGTAAAGCTTAGTGATAATGCGAATAGTTGTTTAATAGTAACCGAAATAATTAAAAGTTCACATTATGTATGAATTATATAACATATTATTTAACAAACTCTTCAAATAAATATAGTTTTTTATTATTAGTGTAGAATTTTTCCTTTCTGGAATTATACATTTTTGAATTAGAACCTTTAAATTACGTTTGTATAATTTGCATTTAGCTTCACATTAGGTATATTTTGGTTATTCTTTATGTATTTAGTATTTAAATGTTTTCTTTACTGAGATTGTACTTTAAAAGTAAGAGGTAATTATTTAATTAGCAATTAAAATTTAGGATCAAAATATATTTTCTAAGTTTTCCATTAACATTTTTGAATAAATTTCGTATTCAAATAGTAATTTAAGGCATAAGAAGCAGGTAGAATATTGATTATTATTATAGTTCATATGTTATAGGGTAATCAATTACACATTCAACATTTTTACATTTTGATTTTTGATATACGGTTTCGATTAACAAAGAGATCAATAACAATAATAAATACGATATTTGTAATATTTTTAAATAGTTTATTTTAAATATATTTTAAATAGACAACTGTCTCTAATACTAAATATTATACAAAAAAATATTGCCTATTTTAAGAAGTTTAATTTGAATGCCTAACTGCGAAATGTAAATTGCGATAAAGCTTATATTTGGGGAAATAATTTAATGTATTTAATCATTTCAATCATTCTTTGTAAATGTTTATTAAATTTTGATATAATTTTACAAATAATTAAAATAATTGTCTTTATTTATTTATTATCTATTGTAATTATTTGCATGTTTAATCCCGAGAAAGGAAATTGACGTAAAATTTAAAATTGTGTTAATCTTGTATTAAATTAAATACGAACTTTACTCTTTTGAATCAAATTGTTTTTAATTTACGTAATTTGTTAAAATTTTTATAAAATAAAAATTGCTTAGTTTTATTGTATTGATAAAAACACATATAAATTATAATAAATACTGATGAATGTCTTTTATTATTTATTTAGTATTACATTTAAGTTTAATAAAACATTAACATTCACTAGGAAACTAATGAGTTTGACCTGTGAGAAAGTAACTAGATAAAATGAAAAATGAAAACAAAATCCCACAGCAAATACGTTTACTAACATTCAATGCGTTTCAACGACAATGTGGCCATACTCAGTGATACGCAGGCTGCAGTAATTAAACTATAACTGAAATTTACAATGTTCCCTTCTTCTTTTTGGAGAAATTTCAAAATATTTAAATATAAAATTGCAGCAGAAATGTAGTTTTATAACATATTAAGAAGTAACAATGTATAAGAAGTAATACTCTTTAATCTTAGGATAGAAAAATGTATTCACATAAACCCAATCAAACTGTATATCTATGAATTTTTCTATATTCCTATTAATCTAGAGGAATTTGTAATTTATAATACACTGAACATACATGAGAAAAATGTTTTATTGATCCAATCTTTATAACAATGCAAGCAAACTTACTTTATTGCTTAACTTTATAACTTTTAATGGTTTACCTGTAAACAATACTAAGGTTTTACTATTGTTTAGCGTAAGAAAATCATACGACAGTAGGCCTCTGGGTTCAAACGTGTGCAACTGTGTTGGAGGTTCCAACAGTAGAAAACTTTAAAACCACATTATTTAAGATTATTTTGAGTTAGTTTTTATAGTAAAATGTATGTTATAATAATATTTTAAAATATGAATTTAGCATCAAACCCAAAATGTATATTTAAAAGTAAAAATTAACATAAAACATTTTAATATATAATATTTATAACAGGTAATGGTTAAAGGTAATACTAAACAATGAGCATGTAGCAAACTTTTTCCACATTATGATAGAATTTTACATAACACATTGTATAAATAGTGTTTTCGTTAAATAAGTATAAAGAGATCAAATATATATCGTACAGTAAATCCAAGTGAACATAAATACCGTATAAGTGATCCAAATGGACGTGACATGGTTGTGATTTCACAGATACAACTAATGCATTTCAAACATATCTAACCTTGTTCTTGTTATAAGACGTATATTTTTCTGTTCTTTATAAAATATGGTTATACAGTATTTGAATTGTTTTTGCAGTTTGTTTCTTTGTAATTATGTGTGTTTCTAGGATGTATTTTTGTTTTATTATAACATTTCGACTATAAAGAATACAATTAATCATATTTGTCAGCTGCAAATTGTAACTGCTTAAAAATTCTACTTATTATGTTTAGTGATACTGTAACTATATTTTAATTATTTCTTTTAACATTTATTGATTAAGTGGAACAAATAATTAAAGATTATTTTAAAAATTATTATTGTTTTTTTGTAATTCCTATATTTTTAAGGAGGAAAGCACATGATAGCTATTATCGCATAAAGATTTTGTTTTACAACTAGACACTCGTCCATGGTCTGCAAATATGGTTTACAGAAGCCTCACAGATCTCGGTATTTACCCAGATATGTAATCAACTTAAAATCTGCTACATTACCCTTACCCATCGGTTATTATGTTATGCCGTAAGTATTGTATCTGCTTTAGAAATGCTGTATTTCCAAGCCGAAGTGATACAATTTAAATGCATTTAAAAATTAATAATAATTAATAAATTCTTCGTTTGGAATTTGCAATCAATGTAACATTACAATTTTTTGGTATTATATTTTTATTTTTCTGAAATGTTTCTAGAAGAAAATAATAATATTATAAGTATTTCTTAATTTTTCAACCAGAAATTGTCGATTTTAAATATAAGAATGCATATTGGAAATTTAAACCTAACTACAAATTTAATGTTGGTTTTGCGAAAGTAAATTTAATAATTTTTGTTACACATAACTTGATATAAATGAAAAACAGCTATATACAAAAATTCTGAATTTTTCTGAGTAGTGTTCAAGATACAGTGTAATTTGTTGGTTAATATTATTGTTCTAATAATAATACTTTAAATTTTAAAGAATAAAATTAAAAAGATAATTTTCTTCAAAATCATAACATATTTTTTTTTTTACTATACTGCAATATAATGGTTAACCATAAAATAATAAATATTCATAATATATTTATTGATATCAATATCTACTAAAAGACACTAAGATAAAATTTGTTGGTGTACCAGTTTGAGAGATATAAATAAGAAAATAAGTATAATATAAGGGACATGGCAGTCGGAGATTTTTAAAACATGTGCTTATCTATTTTTACACTTTATGTACAAACAAATAAATCTAAAATGAAATTTTCCTGGAAACAAAATATTAAGTTTTAAGTGAACATAATTAAATTGCTGCATGCAATTTTAATAAAATTTATAAGAGCAAATATTTAATAGTAAAATACAATTCTGGCTAATATACTTTAAACGTACGAAATAATATATACATACATTTGTATTTATTTTGTATCCTATGCAGATATCCATAACTATAGTATCTGAACTCTAGGTCAAATGTGTTATAACAATGTTTTAACTCTGAAAACAATGTGTTATAATTCCAGATACAGATTTTATAATACTAAAATAACAAAAACGATTAAGAAGAGTTTTTGAAAATATTCATACTTATAACATATATAATTGATTAAAAGAAAAGGCTTTAGAAAGAAAAGGCTTTCTTTACAATCACAACATATAAGCTAAAGATGGATTTGGGATATTTCCTGTATTTTATTCCCACCTCATAGGTAGCACTGGGGATTTGAGAGATATAACATACAAAGATTTGTTGTACAGAAAGAAAATCTGTCTCCAGTTTATAACTTTGAATATCCAGAACCGTCTCTACTTTTTCGGTAGAGGATAAAACTCGTGTGGGTTCAAAGCTTTGGTAAGATCAAAAAGGTTTATATTTTGTATCAAATCACAGTTATAAAAGACGGTCTACGACAGATGTTGATCAATAGAAATAGAATAATAGTTTAACAATTTGTTTTTTTTTTTAATAACGTTTTTATATAGTTTAAACAAAATTATTTCAAATTATGCAATCACTATGTGGTTGGTATATAATATTTAAAAAAGTTTAGTGTACAGGTGTTCTACAAAAATAAGAGATAAGAAAAAGTTTTTTCGTTATTTTGAATTATAAAATTTTTTAATAGGAATATTTTTTTATATTTTCTTTTTACGTGAGGTGAAAAAAATGTGCTTTCAAATACTTTGTAGGGTCCGCACAGCAAGGTTATGTGAGGTTGGGCCTGGCCGACTCACTAAAAACAACACCTCTTTCTCTTGCCCTTACAGGAATATTAATATTGTTATTATTTTTATATAGAAGTTAGGTAAATAAATTTGAAAAAAGTTTAACACAACTAAATAAAAGTAAACAATCACTTCAAAAAATAATTAAAATGTAACAAACGATGATTAACTTAATTTAATATTTATTTAATTTAAGTTTTATGATTACAAACTGTGCTCAATTTCGAAAATCGTAGAATTTTAATTATAAATCTAATAATGTATGATGGTTTTCCATCAAGTAGACGAATACTTTATTATCCTATAGTTAAAATGCATATATAATTTTAAATATTTCTGTCTGCCTTTTGTACAAAGATACATTTATGTATGTATCTTGTAGAAAATAATTTTATTATTAATGTTTTTATTCCATCTAATGTTATAATACTAATAACAAATATTAATATACATAGACCTACCTAATAAGTCGTATACCTTTTATTTAATATAATGCATGTTGATTTTCATAAATCTTCATTATATAAGTTAAAAAACCTGACTAATTTTTTAAATAATTTCCTCTATTGTTTTACCTACACGAAACGATTTTTGAATCATTTCTTCAAATATGTTTTTAACAAAAATGGGTCAAATATATATAAAATATGATAAATAAATAACAAACGATATTTTGAAATTACAATAATATCACAATCAAATTACAATATGGAACCATTTAATATTTGTTCCATATCCTAGTTATCTATCCTTATCTTATAAGTAAATAATTTAAGGAAACTATAATAATCTTATATTAGGCAACCAATAATAAGTATATGAAAGTATTTTACAATCTCAGTCTTAGCAACTCAATAAATACAAATCTCTTTACTCATCACATAAACTATATTATTTTAGCTAATAATAAATAATTATAAATGTGGAAGCTAATTTAAATTTAATATGCAACACTTGGGAAATGAACTATAAAAGTATAATAAGGAAGGAATGAATACTTTTTCGAAGTTTTGAAGTTTAAATTAAATAAGTTTCTGTTGTGACCGAGCTTTCAACACCTGTCACCTTATTATGATAAGGTATTATAAAATGTGTTTCGTCTTTCCAAGATGAAAAAACTATTCCCTTCAATTCTTTATTCAGTTAACACTTACTTTTAAAATATTTTTTCCTTGGGCTTAACATAATTAACAACAAATTTAATTAAATGATTTATAAGACTTAGGTAATACAATTTGAACATATATTATTTAAAGTTGTGTAACTTGAAAGGTATAGTCTTTTAATTTTAAATCTTTCTATTTTTTTACGTACAATCATTTAAATAACTATAACTTTATGATTTAAAAAATATTAATTATAAACTAAAGGTATACGTTCTTATAAATATGTTTAATGAATTTAACATTTAACATTATTTAATTATAATAAATGTATTTGGTTTTACAAAGAATATAATACTTATTTTTATTATAATTTAATTGTAGTTATAGTTTTCTCACTTCAATTTTATATCTGCTTTATTACAATTCATATACCATATATGTGAGACAAAGCATTGTTGGTAACTGTTACAAATTGTAATAGTATATGTGTAATTTTATTCAATACAAATTAAACATACTGCAAACAATCAATAATATAAAACAAGGTATTTCTCGCTAAAACTTTACAATTTAATGTACACTAAATACAATCTGTTTCAGGGAAATTAAAATAATTAACTAACAGAAAGTGCACGACTTTTGAATATTTTCTCTTTTTCAATACTTTATTTGATGTTATTACAAGAAAATTTTTATTGTATTAAACTTTAATTTTTTTCTCCTTTTGAAAGACGAAACTTCATTCATTAATTTCTAATAAGTGTTTTATTTCTTATTAATATAAGCAATTATAGCATGTTCCCCTTATCTTAAATACACTTTTTAACTCTATACATAAATTATTATGCGTTTAGGCCTGGTATATTTTGAACGTGTTTATTGTTGTATGTTTTTTCTTTTAAATCAAACTCCAAGCGTAGTCTATAATGGCTACTTAATGAGCAAACTGCTTATTTTCGACCAGTTATAAGAAGTTTAATGATTACTTAAGAACCTCTGTTCATATAGTAAATACCGAGTAGAGATTTGAACGAAATAAACACAAAAATGAATCTACCTGATTTCAATTTATGAAACGGAAATTTAAAAAAATATTTACATATTGTATATTTATATTTGTATATTGTTATCGATGTAAAATGGTTTGCATGATAACATACACCACAATAAATCTATATTTATACAAGTTTTCATCTAAAGTAATTACAAAGTAAAGTAATTGCAAAACACATATAACCCCCTTTCTGTTAGCTATAGCCATTTATGTTCTAATAGTGTATTTAAAGCTTCATATTATGACGGCTGTATTTGTAATTTAGAACAATGACGTTGTCTGTAAATACTATTTAACATTACTTCGGAATAATTGCCATTCTACATTTACTATTATAGATGTAGTGTGCTTTGATACAGTTGTGGAGTATTTGAATTAAGTTTCTGGTACAGTAACTCACTTACTATTATTAATTTATAGCTTAAACATAACGATAAAATCTCAACTGTTTACTACGAATAAACATGTTTCTTTTTCAAGTAACAGTTCTTTATCCGCTTCATTTTAGAAACATTTTAACTAGAGAAAGTTTTTATGTTGCGCACGCCTAAGGTACTATAAATTTCACAAACTATATGAGTTAGCACAGGTCTCAAGGCTACAAATAAAAAGCCAATTTTTTTATTCGTTTAGGTAGAACAGCATTACAGGTTTCTGAGAAGAAGCAAGTTTCACAATATAAACGAAGCAAATTTCAGTACACATTTTTACGGCTTAAACTAGGGAGAGTTTTCTTCTTTTATAGTTAGGTAGATTTTATACTAAAAATTAAAGAATATTCTTTCACTATCTAATACACATGTATATAGTTGAAACAATATATATATGTGCTTATTAGTTACATACAGTAGTGATTGGTATTGAATATTGGTTAATAATAATTCAAAAATTTCATAATTGTGAATATTACTGAAATTTTGTTATAAACTGTTTTAATTTCGAAAATAAAAATTAAGCTGATTGTCGGACAACGGCATTGAAACCGTTCCCACAGTGTGGGTCGCGATGATTTACGTATGTGTTTGTTTAAATGTTTTATGTGGGTCATAACATTTAGGAAAAACAAAGCAAAAAGTCACGTGGCTGAGCCATATAACTTAGTGTTAATTTAAAATAAGTTACAACAAAAACATGTTATAAGAACGATAGTGATGTCATATTTTTAAACCATGGAAATAAAAATTATATAACACAATTTTGCACTAGACTTAACTCGGAAACATAACTTTTTAATAATTAATTTCATTTTTGAATTATACAATACATTTGGCAGTTGGTAATTAGATAACTGAAATGTTTACTACTTTTACTATGATATCGGTGTTTTAAGTGGCTGATATTATTTATGATTAATAAAAAGTTAATTATCGAGTATTTACAAACATAAACATTTTTTAATGTTTAGAATAATTTGGATTTCTTTGAGTTCTTACGTAGTTGAAAAAGAAAAAAACATTATGTTGACAGGTATTTATTTATGTTGCTGCTTACCCATGATATTACTTTGTCATGTGCTGATATTTTTAGATGACGGTATAGCTTCAGGAATTATTGTTTTAAATTTGAAATATGTAATTGTTTTATGATGAAGGTTTTAAATACTCAAGCAAGTAAAAATCGTAGAAAAGGATTTTGAAGATGAGTCAGACTCGCTAACTGGAGAATATGAAAGGACATTCATATACTGGAGAGTCTGATTTAGAATCTGATAGAGGAGAAAAGGGCGAGGAAGATTGTTATTGTATGTAAGACCTTGATTAGAAATAAAAAAATAATACACTAAATTTGCTGGTAGAAAAAACCTTTACCGCAGAAAATTTAAATTGGACCACATATTGTTTTAGTAATGTTAAAAATGTCGAAAGTATTTTACAAACATTTCTTTGCCTATTCGTCGTAAAATTTTACCAAAAATAGCCAAGCATAGTAGAATTTGATAGATAAAAATTTGCCTGAGAAAGAGATTCAAATTCAACTGATGAAACGGAAACAAAAGCTTTTATTGGCTTTTGCATGCATTCCGATCAAATTTAGAAGATTTCTTGAATCGAAAAAAGTATGGAATAGGATCGTTATGTCTGACTATGAGACTATCACGTTTAAGATTTTGTATGAGATGTATAAAGATTTGATGACATGACCTGCAGAGAGAACAGAAAGACAAGAAGACCGACAGCTTGTTGGTACAAAACTGTAGGCCTAGTAATAGTTATTTACTTAGAATATACAGGGTGATAAACTCATGGAGGCCACATTGGGATCTCAAAAAGTATTAATTTTAAAGCAAACTTTAAATGGGAAACATTTCCTTGTTTTTTGAAAAAATATGTAGTTGAAATATTTGTAAATGGCCGCTGTTTTCCAATATGGCTGTAAACGTTGAAATTTCTTATGGAAACCCCTATTTTTTATGACGGATTTGGGTTTTACATGCAATTAATTGCAAGACTTCTTTCGTTCTTGTTTTTTTTCTTTTTTTCTTAAATTGAACCGTTTTGCCGCTAGGAGAGTTTCAGAAACTCTTATTTCAACAATTATTAAAGAGGCGTGTTTTACCATTTGCAAACAATAAAATTTAACTCAAATTGCAATATTTTATACAATGTATTGTTAAGAAGCTGTTGCAATTTCGCAAATACTATATTTTTTCAAAAAAAAGTACTTAAATTACCATTAAAATTTTTAAATAGGTTACATGACAATTGTACTATTTTTACAGATTTATTCTCCTACATTGTAAAACGTACATAAGAAACATTTTTGTATCATGGCAACAAAATGTTTTGCGACAAAAAAAAAGGCAGCCAAGATTACTTAATTAATTATGAATTAAAGCAGGTTTTCAAAGTGTCCTCCATTTTCATAAATACATGCGTGCGCACTCCTGTGCAAGCCATTCACGGCTAGTGCTAACGTTTTATGGTGAATGTTATGCAAAATATGGTTCATCACTTTGTTTCACATTTCTTCCACCGAAGCATACTTATCGGTGTACGTTCATCCTTCTACTGTCCCCACAGAAAGAAATCTAGTGGTGTTTGGTCCGGGGACCTTGTTGGCCAAGCTACATTTCCGTTTGTGGCTATCACTCTATCTGGGAATTGACCATTCAGAAAGTCGGCGGCTGCGTGAGCGTTGTGTGCAGGAGCTCCGTCTTGTTGGAACATAAGGTGAATTCTCGCATTCAGCGGCAAATCCTCAATAACGGTCAACAAAACTTCCTTTAGTAACTGAAGGTAGCGGGCTGTTGTAAGAGTCCCATGGTAGAAATGTACAGCCAAGACACGATTATCCAATATGGTGCACCAGCACTTTATGGAAAATCTAACTTGGTGATCACGCTCTCTTACAGCCAGAAGGTTTTCTGTTGATCATCAATGATTGTTTTTACGGTTAAACATGTCACGAAACATTTTTCCCATCTGTCCAATTAATGCTGTGTAAGAAACCAATTAATAAACTCTTCAGCTAGCCAAGCGCAAAACGTAAGCCTTCTTCCTTCACCTCCATTCATTAAAGCTTGAACGGGCGTATACTTGTAATTGTGGTATTTGTGCTTACAAAGTAACTTTTGTATTGTTCTGAATGAAAAGTGACACAGATGTGCTACTTTTCTGATTGAGGCCTTGGGGTGACCTCAAAGTGTGCTAAGATATCTGCCTCTACATCTTCGGTCACAACTCTTTGTTGGCATTGTTGTTTCTTAACAAAAGACCCTTTCAATCTTAGATGTCCAACCTGTCTTATGATCATCTTACGGTTAGGTGCTGCATTATCCGGGTATCTTTCAGCGTAGTGATTTGCTGCCAAGACGCTGTTCTTTCCACATAGAATATAAACTTCCAACATGTACACTTTTTCAATGTAAGTAAACTCCATATTTACAATATAAACAAAAGTGAAACAAAGAGCAGGCTTTACTATAACCTACTGTCTCAACAAGAAAATACACAAAAATATTGCAACTAGACATGAACTACAATGAAACAAAACTAATATAAATTTGTTATTCAAAACTACAACAGACGCTAGTTAACAGTACTAATGCCGGTAACAAAGCAATTACTAGGTTAGACGAGGTAAAACATAAAGTAAAATTTGCAACATTGAAACAGTTGGTTATTGCCTAGTAACACATTTATGTGTTACTGTTGTTATACTGTAGCGAGCCGTACTTGCACTTACACAATACGCATTAAATTGCGCAAGCGATTTTTTAAAATAATTTAAGTACGTTTTTTGTATAAAATAAAGTAATTGTGAAATTACAACAGCTTTTTAACATTCAATTTTAAAAAAATATTTCACTTTGAGTTAAATTTATTGATTGCAAATGGTAAAACATGCCTCTTTAATAATTGTTGAAATAAAAGTTTCTGAAACTTTCAGCGCTCCTATCGGCTAAACAGTTAAGTTTATCAAAAATTCACAAAGAATACAAAGTCCTAAAATTGCATGTAAAACACAAATTAATTATCAAAAATAGGGGTTTCATAAGAAATTTCAAAGTTGACACATATTGGAAAATGGCGGCAGTTTACAAAATATTTTAAATACACATTTTTTTTAATTTCTAAAAATCAAGAAAATTTTATCCGTAAAGTTTGCTGTAAATTTAAAACTTATTGTTGGCCTCCTTGAGTTGATCACCATGAATAACCATTGACGACAAGTTGGAAGCATTTCGCGGCCAGTTGATGCCGAATGCGTCAAGTATATCACACCCAAACATTTTAAATACGCAATTACAACATATGCAATGGTGGATTTAAAAATATTGTACCCTTTCAATATGGAAATTTAAGCATGCAATCAACCGGATAATCAGTTTGCAACAAAAGGCGTTAAAAGGTGCAGGGGTTGTAAAAGACGATTGACAGCATTTAACTTACTTTTCAAAATGTTACGGTAAAACACTGTTTTTGTTATTTCTTTTAAAACCCTGTAATTGGCAGACTGCAATTTGGGACGCTCTCTCGGGCGTAGAACGCAACAAGCTCGAACAATAGCAAGAATTTTTATAAATTTGCATATTCCGTTATTTAATACACCTAAATCATCCAATCGTAATAAAACTGGCACTATGGAAAAGCTAATCAATTAAACTTTAATTTTTAAAACTTTTTCGTAAAACTTATATTTACATACGTAATCATCATCTTAAAATGTATGCAGATCGGGTTACAGCTGCTTCCGTGCGGGGATATGCATACAATTGTTATTTCCCACTTCTTGCATGTCCAAGACCATCTACAGAAGTATTTCTATCGAGAATATAAAAATACCATTGGATTCGTCAAGATTTTATCTTTCTAATAGTGCCTTCCAATCAGATGTCACTATTTTACCCGATTTTTTATGACGATTTCTGAAACCTTGCGATTGGACAGTACTTCAACCGATGAAACAGCCTATTTGTCAACCGAGATATTTTGACAGATTTCTGTACACCATTTTGCAGAGAACAGTTTGACCTTTCTAACGGTGTGAATTAAACTAGAATAAACCAGTTTTTTGTTTGTCCAGACAGCAGTGCAAAGTACATAATTAGGGCAGTCTGGTAAGACCGTCTTGCGCGTGGGTTCCCAAGTTATTCATATGACCCTTCCTGCGACTGGCGACTTTTCATTGCATTGATTTCATTTTGTTATTCAAATAAAGATAACTCAAACACTTTTGTGAACTAAGGATGACAAGTATACCGTTCTTTTCTTTTATTTATCCTCTACACTTTTTTATAATGATACTGTACTTCTATTCTGGGCAAAGCATATATTAGTAATTACGTTTCAAACTACGCCTAGTTTTGTTAGCAGTCGTGTATTTGGAACATAAAAAGTGTTTTTTTTTTCAAAATAAGAAATTTGAAATTGATAAATGTTTTTATATAGTTCTATTTTGAACTCAATTACGAAAGGTTTTTACCCTTACGAAAAAATTACAAAAACTGTTTACCACTTGTTATTTAGGCCTAAAGTTGAACTTTTTCCTTTCGTTATTAAATATTTTTGCTTTCTAAGGTAATGACTTTTACAACTAATTTTTAGTGGCATATTTGAATTCTTTGAAGTTTTTTCTACAAAAAAGCTACGGAATACTTGTGGATTGTGGTTCATTTACTATTTTTTTAAATTTCTAAAACAATGCTTGCAAAACGCTAAAAACAGGCTTTTCAACTTTCGCTATAGCACTGCCATATGTAGGGTTAAGGTGATTTTTCAATGAAAACATTATCGTTTGTATTTGTATGGCCTTCGAAGAAGAATAGGTGGTAAATCCCAAATCTTTTATAAACTATTTCTAAAGAAAGGAAAACTAAAGTTTGTTTGCTTGTAAAGAATTTACAACGTTTTAGTGTCTCCCTAGTAAAAATAAAAACTACATTATTATATCAAGTATTTATTTAGACAATTCAATTGATAATGGAAGTGGATTAAGGGCTAAACCAGATATTTTAACTTTTTATAACAAGACAAAAGAAGGGGTTGACCTTGTAAACAAACTATGAGCTGGTTATAATGTTACAAGCAGCACAAGTTGTTGGCCTATTGTTGTTTTTTCTATGTTGAACGTTGCTGGTATAAATTCGAAAATAATTTATAACAATAATGGCTTCCAAGTCAAGAATTGTCAGGTTGTTTGGGTGAATTGTCCAGGGATCTTAGGTGCGATCAACTTGTTCGGCTTTCATCTTCCAAAACATGGCTTCTTAGAAGGCTTAGGCTTAGTGAAAGGCTTGCAGAAATTACTGGAAATAACTTTGATAATTCTTCAGGAAAAAATTCCGGGAATGTCAAATGGAATTTCTCTCAACCATGTCAAGCCAAAAAACAAAGTCAAAATATATAATGTTCTCTAATTGTAAGAAATATTTATGTTTTTGCTATATTACTGTAATTTTTGAAGGCCATTAGCAAGCTTTGTATTTAAATATATGTAATAACATGGATTGCAAATTATAATTGTTGCTTCCTATTGTAATATTATTCTTAAAATATAATTCTTTCTTTTAAATAACTTAACAATTTTATTAGTCCAGCAAAACAGTTTGAACATAAGTATTTTTTTCCATAAAGGCATGTTAATACATATTTATTTACAACAGTCAGTTTTATAAGAAATTATTTAATAAATCGAAACGAACATTATGGCCTTAAAATTTAGATTTTATAATTAAATCTAAACGTATAGTAACATTTTTAAATACATATTTAATACGTTTTTACCAATTAGATAATTAATTTAAATATTGGTTTTAAATGTTGATTCCATCAAGTGTTAGTGATCTACATGTAAACGAATAAATACAAATTATCTTATATAAGTAAAAATATATTATCCAATTTATTGATCAAGCATATCATTTTATAAATCCTCAATTACAACTATAAACAATAAATTACTTTCTAAAATAATTAAAAATATATATATATTTCACTTAATAAACAACTTATTTGCTATGCTATTGTTCCTTATACCGGGATATATTTATTTCAACAAAACAACGATTCAAAGACATAATCTTTAACTTTCAAAATGCTTTCAAACACAAAGGACTTCAAAGATAATTAAGTTCCTTGTTTCATAGAATATATCTGATTATTATTGCTTTTGTCAATTAGTCAGGGTCTTAAAGTCTTATTTTTTAGTTAAACCTTTTTAATATTAGGTAGTCAACTGAGCTTATTGTCAATTTTGTAAATGTATGGTATTTTAAGATAAAATTACAATTTGTAAAGTCTTAACAAAATTTAATAACTACATAAAGGATTTTTTTAATCAATGCATTTGTATATACTGAACATAATAAGTGTTCAAAGACATTAAACTGTATTCGTACGTTTTCATTTAAGCATTTGTTTAAATAATTGTGTTTGTTTATTAGCGTCACGTAAAACGTATTATGTCCTCAAGTAGGCTTTACTAGCTAAATTAAAAATACATACATTAGGGAGATGCAAAAGTTAAGCAACACTTTCGTAATTTTAAATCTGTTACACTTATTAACTCCAAACTTACAGGAAGTTATATTTTGCAAATTCTGTACCTTTTAGGGGTATGAAAGAATAAAGGGGCAAGACAACATTTTTAAATAAAAAAAAATCGGGCGATACTTCATTTTAAAACCCTCAGTAAACTTCCTCCGATAATCCAATCCAAAATGGCAGAGTCAAGAAGGTAAGAATTTTAGATTGTGTATTCATTTTAAGATACAGAAACAGTGACATTTCTTTTAATCTACATTGATTATGATTTAAAAAAAAATACCCTCAAGAAATTTGTGTCTTGCTGTTATACGGTTACGAGGGGGGTTGGTGTTGCAAGTCAAAAATTATAAATAATAATCTTATTGTGTGACACTTTATTTTAACTCTCAATTGGTAACTTGGGGTGTATCAAATAGTACACTTCTTGATGTAACGATGCTTTTGACTCTACCGATTCATGGTTCGGGTAGAAACCTAATCACAGACAATTGGTTCACCACTTTTCCTTTAGCGGACAAGTTGTTGGCACAACGTGTAACGCTGGTAGGAACTGTAAAAAAAAGAAGAATCATTGCCTCAAGAGTTACTTGCAAATAAGAGGCCATTGAAGTCTTCTGTGTTCGCATACCAGAAAGATAAAACCATAGTATCTTATGTTCAAAAAAAAAAAATGTTCTACTATCGACTATACACTTGTTAGACGACAAAATTGATGAAGGAACGGGTGATGAACAAAAACCTGAGATTATCACCTTTTACAATATGACCAAAGGTGGAGTGGATGTAGTGGACAACTTACTCTAGAGCCAGGAAAACCGCTGGCCTCTAACGCTGTTCTTTAGAATTTTAGATATTGCAGGGATAACAGCCATGCAGTGCTTCAAGGAAACTTTCTTCAAAGTAATATGAACCGCAAAAAATGCCTGCAAGAATTGGGCTTAGTCTTAGATGCAGAACAAATACAAGCAAGAGCTAAAATGAAACGCTTGCCGAAGACGATTCGGGAAATAGCAGCCAAAAAAGTCAAAATTGATGTTGCGAACGTTCCTGCTGCTTTTAATGTTCCTGGACAAAGATCTAGGTGCACAGTACTGTATGTCCAAGAAAAAAAGATGTAAAGATAAAGACCGCATGTTTCAAGTGTCACAATCATATGTGCACTAAATATACGAAGACTGTCAGTGATTCTTGCCTAGAATCTGATTCGGCCTAGGAATCTGACTAGTGACATTCTGTGTGTGTGATTTGAGTGTTTTTTATCGTAAATTTCTAAATAAAAATGTATATATTAAAAAAGGACGTTTTGTGTTTTCTAATACGTAATACTTTTACTAAGACATTTTTTGTTCTTTTTACATAAAAACGTAGTAAAATTCATGTAAAACAAATGAATTTTGTAAAAAAGTTGTGAAATGGTAAACATTAAAAAAAATACAAGACTTTTGTACCATAAATGGAGTTACTATTAAATACCTATAGCTAAATTAGCCTTTAAAAGTAATTAATTTTACTAAAAGCAATAAAAACGAGTTGAGGGTCTGAAAGACCCCACGTTATCAAATTTGTTACAACTTGCCACGTTACCAGTTGAGGGTTAAAGCCCTCGTTGAGATGAGAAAATTTGTGTAAAGGAAATCCGTCTCCGATACCCCATAATGTCGAGACAAGAAAGTTAGATTAAACAGGTTTAATTAGGATTTATAAGAAACTAAATGTAGTATACCTATATAAACATATATGCATATACCTGGATTTCCGTCATGCAACTTATTTTGTAGTATACACTACGCGTTTCGAGAACAGGTTCTCATCTTAAGGTGTTGAAATAACTCACATCAAACAAAAGGTGTTTTGTTGAGCACGTCAAACAAAAATAAAAAGTACAACCTCATACACCTACAAACAAATTACAACATAAACATCGCACTGCTCATTGGAATAAAATATTCTTTATGCACGTTAAAAAGTCACAAAACACGGAACTACTGTGTACAAATGTCACGGTGTTGGTGCATGTTAGCATTGCTGCGGTCAAACGTCAAGTAAACTACAACGTCAGTTATCTCTTGCGTCATTATTATTTCTAGGTCCATATATAGCAGATATTCTAAGTAGATATAGCGGAGTTATACATTGTACAAGCTATTAGATTTTAAGTATAATTGTTCGTTGAGGAGTGCATCATTGTGTTCCATGTTTGCCTTATAAATCTCATACTCCTCCAACGCATTCATCAGTCCGACCATTGTTGCATAAATGCAGAGATACCTTTGTACAAAAATGATATCGCACAGAATAAGTCAAAATATGCATTACATTTTATTGATAGTGGACATGTGTAGGATAATTTAGCGACTAATTTAATCCCTCTGCATGGTCGATAAAGGGACCTTTGTTTAATTTAACGGATTAGAGGGGTTCTACTGCATAATGAAATACGATGAAAAGTGGAACAGTCTGAACTTCTTGGCTCCGCCATTTTGAATTCGGGTATCGGATAGTGGTTTACTTTACACCAAGTTTCTCGTCTCAACGAGGGCTTTTAAATGAGGTGTCACACAATAAGGGTTACTATTTAATATTTGTATACTTGCAACTCCCAGTCAGCGAATACAATTCATTCATACCCCTGAAAAGGTACAGAATTCGCCCAATATAACTTCCTGAAAATTTGGAGCTAATACGTGTAACCGGTTTAAAATTACGAAGGGTTTGCGGGACATTTGCATCACTCTGTATATATATAAATGGTAACATGCATATATATATATATATATATAAATCAGCTAAAAATATATAAAAGATTAGATAATTTTAGTTGATGCAGTAAAGTCTAAATAAACAAAATATAATAATAATAAAAATCTGTGTTTAAACCTTTTAATACATTCTATTATTGTTTAGGTAAGCGTAAACAGACGTGACAATATTTCTATCTTAAAGATTACTATCGAGTAGACTGGATTCAAGTAGGCCTAATCAAAGTACTTTATTGGCTTAGCATGACAAAGAGAGAAATCAGGTTATGGGGCAGCTGCTTCAAGAAGTGATCGTTTTTGTTCATATTGGTTTTGGAGGGATGTGTATTACAATTGTATAACTGTGCGCATTCCAACTAAATGCAAATTATAGATTGCACGTTGTCAAACAGGTGTAATGTTTTTTATGTAGTAATTCGAACTATTATCAACAGTCGTCAGTAACCGTTAAGCTACAATTCTCTAATATCGTAAAGAATCTGTTCATGCTGTTCAGTGGCCACCCATACCGTCATCATAGTTCCAAAGTTACGTTGCTACCAACAGCAGGTCAGACTGTAGTTTTGTACTGTATGTTTGAGGTTCAGACACGGAAAAAAATAAATTTTTTGCATAGAGCATTATATAAACAATATTAAATTGTCTATGTTATTGTTGAATTGTAAAATATATTTCTTGTAATAATTGTAAAGTCATTTTATTTTGTTTAAATTAGAAAAGGTAAAGTTAATTATCATTTGTAAAGTAGCTCATCTATTAAGTACATATTTTGTTTTACTAAAGTTGTATGTTGTAACCAATTTAAAGTTCTTTGGAATATATACATTTGTGAATACATCATTGATTCAAGGCTAATTATTAATTCCTTCTATTATTCCTAGTGACGTGGTTAGGGTGCTAAGCTCTCTAATTGAATGTTTTTTAAACTTTCTATTGCTTCCACTGCTTTGACCTAATTGATTTTGTACTTCTTTTAACTAGCCACTACCAGAAACTGTATGTATAAAAATAATTTTGTTTACATAACATGACTGACCCCCTAGTAGTAACGTAAAACTGTAAATTACTTTAGTTAAAGTTTATTTTACTATTTCATTAAGAAAACTGTTGACCTTCTAAAAACATAATTGTAATTGATATCCTTGTTGAATGCAATACTACTCCTAATGCTACTAGTATACTCATGGGTAGTATTAGTAACTTCATACTTATGCATTTTTAGAACTGATCCTTACCCATAAATATTTCTTATTATTTTCAATATTTGTTCAGATTACATCTTCAAATAGATAAAGAAGATTTGCTTTTAAAGGAGATTTGCAAACTAGTCGTATGTAGTTTTTCTACAAACGAATAATAGTTTATTATTTACAAATGAATAATACAATATTTTCAGCAGTGAAAAAGAAATGGAGGGTCATTTGTAATTTGATTCTTTATGAGCTCTTGGAACCGATTGCTAAAATAATATAATTGTTTCAGACATATGCCTAAATAAACATCATTTCATTTTAAATCGCATTACAAGTATAAATACTAAACTAATCACAGTTTTATTACAGAACATGGATAACATTTACGATTGTAGAACAAATGTAGGACGATCAGTTGATTCATTCAAAGACTTTAAATCAATAGGAAAATTGCAAGTTAGCTCCAAACAGAAAATCCAAGAAACGTCACATTAACACTCAAGCTGTTACTAATGACTCAAATTATATTATTTTATTGTTATCATGTACAATTATATCCATCATATTTATTTTGTTTGCAAAGAATAAGGTCAAACTTTCTTAAATTCAATAAGTTAACTACGATTAGTGTAATTGTAATAAACAGTCAATTTGTTCTGAAATGTGAGACGCTCGATTGTTTTACCATTTAAACCATTAAATTATGTTTGAGATGCAGATGTTTAAATTTGCAGTGAAATAATTGGTAACTTCAAGCTAATAATGTTTTATAACTTAGCTCTGTTTTTAAATTTAACATTGTAATCAAATTCTTCAATTAATCTTCCTCAATAGTCATTATTAAAACAAATTTAAAAAAAACTAAAATACAAAATAAGTATTATATCATTGTTTAACTAACCAAAAACTACACTATACGAAGAATCACAACTAATGCATTTCTATTTAGTACACTCTAAGTGAACACGAACAGGAAGAGAGAAATGGTGGCGCCTTCAGCTCTAGTGAATTTTAATTTGTGAAAAGCAGTATTACTTTTCTGTGTCAAGAGCACTTACAAAATTAAAAATAATTTAACAGTAGACTCAAACTAACAAAAACATATATATGTCTCAGTTTGTATTTTGTTGTACTGAGTATTTTATTTATATTGTGTTGGTTTAAATTTACATTGATTTATTATAAGCCCTAAAATATGATATTTTTTCCCCTTTAAATAGAAAAAGTTGAAATGTGTTATTGTATATAAATAGTTTTATTTGTTTGTTTATAAACCCCTAATATTTATTATTTTTTTTTTTTTTTAAGAGTAGCCTAAACATATAAATTATTATTTGCATGTTTACCAGACAGGAGAATAAGTTCAAAATGTTATGTAAATCAGGTTTAATATTTAAATTAATGGGGAAAAGATGAATAATCGTTTTTTACATCGGTATATTGTACGGTAACACTAATGCAAAAATTTTAGCAAATACAGGGTTTTAATTTAGGTTTTGATGTAGGGATTATATATTTGGAAAAAATAAGATATTGTAAGCAAACCTAACTAAAAGTTATAAAATACTTTTTATTTAATTTCTGTGTAAATTATAACTTCTGTTGACCGAAATTAATGCAATAAAACTAATTCTTTTCGTGTTTTGCCTTTAACTATTATAAAGAAAGATAGTACATGTCCAAAATATCAACTATAGCAATTGTTGTTCGGTCCGTTCTTCTATTTAATATAATATCAACTTTTCCTATATATACATACAGAGTTAATGAAAAAGCCATAATTTTATATCTTTAATGACAAGTATAACAATTTATATCATAGCACATGCCAAAATGCAGTACTATATTTGTAAAATAAATTAAAAAAATATATATATTTTTAAGTAATGAATATTGTAAATTTATATTTTACAAATTACCTGAATAGGTATTTAATACTAACAACATTAAAATTGCACTACAACACTTTCAGTAATCTACAAAATTAAAAACATTTTTGGTTTAATAACCACAAAGTGTTTACTATAACGTTTAAGGAATAAAACCCCTGTTGCTTAACTTGCTGTCTTATTTTCACTTATTTTTTAAATGTATAACGATAAAAGTATTGTTATGAATCTATGACAGTGATTAATATCAATACTATTTGTATCCCTAGACAAACTAGATTAGAAGTAACCTTCTATATTATAATTGTTATCATTTATGTTTCTCCGTAATATATTTTAGTATTTGTAGGCCTACTACAAGTTAATACATATATTTTGTAACTGATAACAGTTATTTGTATTTTAAATAATCTTGTACATAGAATTATTACTATACCGAAATAATGTGTGAAACCAGTAATTAATTGAAAATATTTTAAATGGGAAATTATTGTCTGTTGATTAATGAAATAATTTAATTAATTAATTTAATTATAATCAATATATTTTCTCTTAGATATAAAACCACATAGGCCCTACGTATTGACAATTTCTGTCGTATGTCGTAAAACACAAATCTCCACGTCCACGTGACAACAAAATATCATAATCGGTTTTACGAGCAATATGTCAGTAAATTAAATACTGTTGCCAATAGGAACATAAAAGTTATTTGATTTAAATTAAAACAAAATTACAGTATAAATCTTGAAAATTGTTTATACTTGTATGTCTAGTCACTGGTAGTTGAATATTATACTTAGGCCCAATATATTATGTTTGTCATACAAAAAAGTTCGAATGTACATTATCACCCAATTTTAATAATTATTTAGTATTTCACAGATTTAAATTCTATCACATAGTATTTTACTGCAGGTGGATTAACAAGATGTGTTAAATGTAGAATTACTTGGTGTACTGTAGAATTAATTATGTTTGTACATTTTTGAACATGATAATTTGGTTATGCGAAATGTTTTATTAACGAAGAGAATTTTTGTTGCTTAAAATATACATGTAACATTAATTTGATATTATAAACTATTTTAAAACCATTATTTGGGCACTGAAAATTTCTAATTTCTTGTTTGAGGCCCTACCCACGTACTAACTGTAGCAGTTCTTATAACTCAAACTGTAAACCCGTGTAATACGTTTGATCCTTTACCAAAGATAGAAGTCTCTGGATATTCAAAGCTATAAACTCGTTACAAATTTTCTTTTCGATCAACAAATCTTTGCCTGAACATCTTTCAAATCCCCAGTGATGCCTTAGAGACATACATAAAATACAGAGTATATAAATAAAAAATGCATGTTTAACCTCTACCTCATGTTTGAAATGTAATTATTCTCTTTTCAAAGAAAATAAATAATAATATATGTACATAATGAAAATGATAACTTCTTTCCACTTATTATTATTTGTTATTATAATTGTTATTTTCATAACTATTTAACATGTATTGAAATATTTACATTTATTTTTTACTTTTGTTTGTAGTGTTTTGTTTCAAGAAATCATGAAAAATCTATTGCGGAAATCTGTGAGATTACAATGTACTTAATTTATAGACATTTAAATTCAACAAAGCGAGTCAAAAACATGTATGTGTTCATATTTATAAATTTAAAAATAGTTAGTGTTAAAAGTACAGTTGCTATTGGCTACTAATATGAATCACTTCAAGGGCTTCATTACCCAGTACTCAATGTAGTACCAACCAAATTAAAGTTTTATTAAAATAGGCTTAGTTTTATTTATTACAATGCATTTACAAAAACAAATAATAATTTATTATGCAGAAATTTAACGTTTAGTTACCACCTGTACGAAGCAAACATTAATTAAATTGGACTTGAAACAAACCATGTAAAGGAATAGAACATAGTAATTAATGGGTATAGTAAAGTTCAGAGATTTGTGTAAACAAGTGTAAAAAAAGCACCATTTATTTCATTCTGTAAATAAATACAATTTTTTCTTTCAATACATTAAAGCCTGGGATAAACTTCGCTATTACCTTAAATTTAGGAGAAGTTTTAGTATCAAAAGTGTAATATAGTTATCAATAAAAAACATATTAATTTAGTTTACTTATTATTGATCTTTAAGAGACAAGAAAAATTAGTAATAAACTGTACGAACTTAATTGTAATGACAAAATATTTAAGTAAATATTATATGCTAAACCAATACAAAATTCTAAATATGATAAATACCATTAACATCTCGTATCCTAGCAGTATAGGGTGACCAATTTATTTTAATTTATTTATAAAAAATGTCAGAGTAATTAAAAACAAAATATAGTTACTAGAACTTCATATACACAATGTATTTCATAATATATAATAATTAAATAAAATATTACCTTTGTTTATACTCCGTCATGTGGCTTCTTCTTCGTCTTATTAATTTTGAGGTCGAAACCCCATCTTCAGTATTTCAATCCGTAGAGTTCGTCAAACATTAAATAAACACTTAAATAAAACAAAAAACATTACACACACACAAGTTTTTACATTTATAAAAAGTCTGTTGGTGCACACCGTTTCGTGGTCCACGGACTACTGGCATTTGCGATTAGGACAAGTTTAAAGGTTAAACAATTCACATCGGCTATTCGTATCTCATTGCGGTTTCAAATAATGAGTTTGATTGAAATGATAGCTTGTCATTAAGAATGTAATCTGGTGTTTGTTTAAAAGCTTTGTATATCTCAAACTCTTCAATTGCGTTCTACATTGGTCATTTTTTGTTGATATGGAGTGGTGTCATGTTGGATTCAAAGTTGGTATACGAAAGTTTGCTATCAATCAAATGTTGTGTGAAACTCCACTTACAGGATACTTTTAGGCAAATGTTCTTTATATCGCTTCATATTAAAATGTATTTCATTCAACTATAAACAATAGATGTGCGCTTATATTTATAGCACCTTTATTACTTCATGATATATAACGCACTTTTATGCTTGAAACGGTGCACTGATAAGAGTTGATAATCTATATTATCCATATTATACAAATTGTAATGTATAATATTTGTAGATTAAATACATTATTATTATTATTTTTGCACGTGCCCTTTCAAATAATTTTATAAAAGTACTACTTTAAGTTTTCCAATCAATTAAGTTTTATTTTTGCCATACATGTAGAATACTCATTAAACACTTTTGGTTTGGCCAAGAAATTTTTTTCGCTTTTCCAGAAAGGAAAAATAGTATTTGAGGGTTTTAATGTTACCTATCCAAAAATGATAAAAAATCTAAATAATACAATGTGATTAGATAATTATAGTTTAAGAGGAAATTTAACTTATTAACCTTATACAAACCAAGCATTTATTTCGCTTATTAAATAATACTATAACCTTACTTTAATACAAATAGTAATTCTAATGAACTTAACAATTTAGTTAATCTAAACAATGTTTAATTTATAATACTTTTTAATTGTTACCAAGCCTGTTTTGACAAGTATAAAAAAAGTAATTTGGCAAATAATAATCTAAACAGCTTCCTTTGCAACTAAAGCATGGTAGGCAATATATATTGCGCAGTAGTTTCCTTTGCCACAAGGCTGTTATTTATTTCCAGCTGGGTTGCCATGGCATCCAGCGCCTTTGTGTTTACTCCGTGTCTTTTAAAACCATGCAATCTGTTTTACACAGAAATGCAAAGTCTTTTCCTTTAGAATTCCCACATTATTACTCATTTCTGTAACCCCCAAAATGATGATAGCCACTATTTTGTAAACATTGTTTAATAAACTTAGTGAATTTTAAGAAATGTCTCGTAAATTACTAGTTTTGCAAAGAAATATTATTGATCATAACCTTCATTATATAATTATATTAAATGTAAATGTTGAATGTTTTATGTCTATATTAAATAGATAACGATTAGTTCATTAATAGACACACACTTACTACACGACATTTCACTGCAACTTTAAAATTAAAAACAAATCTGATTTTTTCTTTTACTTTGTATGAATTTGTCTAAAGGGCTACCAGTACTATACAATTTCAGATATATGCCTACTATGTTTATTTGCGTACTTCTTTACAGTAAAACCACCAAAATTAAAATAAAATTATATTAATTTATTCTTCCTCTGCTTATAAATACAGCTTTATTCATATATAATACATGTCAAGTAAAACACTTGTATACAATATGCTAAATAAAGTCAATTTAGGAACCCTGAAATGAGAGTTACCTTTATTTAAAAAATACTATATTATTTATTTTACTAGAGTTTAAATTAAATATTGATCAAAACAATACAGTATTAATTAGTTTTAAAGCAAAATATTATATTTCTATATGCATCCTTTATGGCCATATGTTATGTTGTGAATAAGATGTCATGTTCTTAATCAGGTATATAACTATTACATAAAATAAGTAACAATATTATTTGTATTTATGTCTCTTCCTGAAATTCAAGAATTAAACATAGCACTTAAACTGAAACAAAATACAAAAAGAATTGTTTATTTAAATTTAAGTTTTTATGTAATATATTAAAAAGAGCGTCTAAAAATTTTTGAACCATCTAATGTTTAATAATAATTTAAACTTATGTTCTACAGTTATAATTGTATTTACTATTAAGTGTCATGATGAAAGTAATAAATTTATGCTAAGCGTTTTAGCTTTATTTAAAAAAAATTTGCAACAAACTTATCACGTTTTGAAAAATGACAGTGAATAAATATAAAAGTAAAGTCATTATAAGCTAGGGATTACTGCATGTTGTATTTTGCTACTCTGTAATAATATAATAAAAACCCTCGCAAAAAAGTGCTACGTCGCCATCTTGGAAAATGGCGACAAAAACCAGTTTTCCCCTATAAGTCAAACACTATTAAAAATCCAATAAAAAAAGTTTAAAATAAAAAATGTTGGTCACAAAAAACTAAACTTTTATATTAAGCAATTTTCAATAAAATTAACCGTTTAGCCAGATAATGCAATATTTGGAAAACAATTTTGATAGTTTGTAAAAAAAAAAAAACACTAATTACAGTTACTTAAGGGAAGTTATAAAGACATTTTTAACAAAAACATTTTGCTTGAATTTATTAAAGATTGTAATTTTCTGAACAGTTTCATAAGAATAACATAACTTTTCTCTTTTCATATATATTTTATGTGAATTTTTAAATGTTACACTGCTTATGCTCGATTCATTTCGCTACGAAGCCTCCTAAAATAATAAACTAACACTGAGTTTGAGTTTACAATGTTTTTTTTGTACTGTATTGGTTGTTTTGTTTTGAGATTTATGTTGAAAGGTTAATATGGTGATCTATTAACCTTTTTCACTCTATTTGACACTTGGCTCCTCCACCAGATAATTAAATTATGATTGTTTTGAAGAAAAAAATTCTCCAAAAATACTATAAACATTAAGCATAACTTATATATCATTTTGTTCTTAATAAACCGGAGAATCTTTAAAACCGTAGAGAGATTAAAATGAAAATGATTCATTGAGTAGGTCTATTTTGAATATAATTGGTCAGAAAAATCAATAATTTATTTTGTTTTGAAATGAAATAAAAAAATATGAATTATTGAGCTTAGAGCGTTGAAAATACCTTTTTACACTAAATAAGATGATTATAAATAATAAAAAAATAGTCTTGAGGTTTAACAAATGATTTTATTGAGTAATCTTATTTTTAATATATTCGAACAAGTAAAAAAAATAAATTTTATGAACTAAAAAGTAGTAATAAATTAGAGCTGTGAAAATACCTTTTAGATTAACCCTTAACTGCTATTGTCGGGTCAAATTAGACCCGAAATATTTTGTTTTTGCTGTGGTGGCAGTACTGCCGCTCGCAGGAAACAGTGCGGCCACGTAATCCTCAAGGGGTGCGTAGCCAGTCAGTTGACCTTGAGACGTCGCCACTGCGTGTTCTATTTTGGGAGCTAAGAACAGTACGGTTCTGTTTTGTCCCTACGATAGCGTTAGTGTAAAATTTTTGCGTGAAACAAAAAATCTGTACTGTGATATTTTTTGGTCACTTTTTACCATGGATGATCATGAAATAGAAACATTACTGAACAATGACTTCGACAGTGATATAAGTGACGCGGAAACCATCAATTCTGAACATGACAGTGAAAGTGAAATGGAATGTGATGATCGTCCTACACCTACAGATGATCAGCATTCTTCGAACAGTGAATCGGAAGAATCTTCAGACAGTGACAATGAGGCGGACACTGCATCAGATGGGCAAGTAAATAGACAATTTATCTATGGGAAAAATAGATATAAATGGCGCAAGACACCTTTTCCAAATTCACGGACAAGGCAGCACAACTTGATCCCACGTTTACATTTGCCAGGGCT
>JAGFPH010002474.1:74121-97052 GCA_018207615.1 Philaenus spumarius | reverse complement strand
CTTAAGTATTTTATGATATATATGATTATAATTTAAAAAGTAACTAAGGTTTTTGTCTTATTATAAAAATGTTACTTTCGTAAAGCTTGATTAAAATTAGAACCATATTTTTTCTGACTTTAAATTAAACCTTATTTAATTATTTACTTCTAATTTGAAGAACATGATCTTTTGAAAAATTAACGAGATTTGGTCTATGTTTCATATAAACAGCGCTCTGAACATGATATAACCAAAAGTTTTAAAGGGTTCTAAATAAACAAATATATTGTTTTGACGATTAAGAAATGAGGCATCTATTACGAATACGTGTTTATGACTTTTAACTATATATATATATATATAGTTTTTATTGTTAAATATAACTATAAAACTATTTATTTTTGATATAAATAATAAAACAAAATAATTTACAGTTGTTACTATACAGTTAAAATTTCATTCACTGTTCCAAATAATTTAAAATTTTGATCTTGTATACTTGTTAGATTTATTTTACACTCAAACAATTACTATTATAACTTTTTACATATGTACGTGTAATAGATTCCATGGAAAAATAGGCAACTTGAAAAAAATAAAATTTTATAAATTTAAGCTATATTTCTATAAGGTTTTCTTTATAATTTTCCTTCTTTGTCTGTAACAATGCCATAATTTTAGACGTAGATGAAGCTTTATTAGTATATTGGTTTAATGTTTTACTAGCAGTAATTATTTGATATAGGTTAAAAGTAGTTATGCTTAATATGCGAAGATTGTAATAGTTATAAAAGCATCTCGTTATAACAGTTTGGGACAGAAAATATTTTCGCAGTTTGAGATTTTCATTGTCTAAAATTAAAATAACAATATTAGTGTAAATATTCTATTAAAAGGAATGTATAAACTAAATGCATACTTTTTAACTCAAACCATTTTTATTGTTAAACAAACTTTCCTTAACTTACACTCAAAATATTTCAGTAAATACATTTACTGAAATAAATGCTCCAGTTTAGATAAGACAAACATTGTGAGAAATGAAAATCTGTTCTACAAAATCTATAACCAATTTATCAATTTCGCTGACAGTCGTGTTCATTGGAAGGTACGTGACACTTTAAATAATGCTGACTTGGGACACTTGTTCTCTCTGACGTAAGAGAATATTAAACCTGTGATTGCGCAAACATACAAAGTATTGACATTCAAGAATTTTACTATCAGGGAGACTGATTTTACTGATTCGGTATCGACCAGGGAGACTACTGTGAAATTTATGAATTGTTTGTTAAACCAAATTATTAAGTCAGGTGGTTACATATAAACTTATTTAAATTACTCCAAATTGTTTTTTTTTTTTAATGAGAATATTTTTATATTTTTATATGGATTTGTTGTTCAGTATCAATGGTTGAAAAGTTGTATACTTTTGTAGTTTTTGAAGTTTGCTTATCATATATATATCTATAGTTTTTAGGATAAAAAAAGTCAATATTACTTTTGTTTAAATTAATAACTCTTTTCTATTTCAAGTGCTTAAAGATAAATTAAAGAAAACAAGAAAATTGTTTGTTTAAGTGGTTGTTTTAAAATTATGTATTTCCAAACAATAAAAAACAATGTATTGAAATAAGTGATAGTAACAATTCTTAGGAATAAAAATAACTTTGTGACAATATTATATTATAAACTTTAGTATTATCAAATTTATATCAGAAACTGTTAGTTTTCTGTAATATATTAGTTTATTATGGAAACCAGAAACAAATACAGTAATGCAATACAAACATTAAATAGTAACATTACATGTAACTACTAGTTTGTATGAGAAATAATTTAACAAATTTCTAATTATTGTCTTTAATTTACTAAACCAAATAAGAATATAATATATTTAACGAAAAGGCAAACTATCTTTTCCCATTTTAAGTGAATATTTTAATTCATAATATATAATATACAACCTAAATATTATTTTAATTATAATAGTATAATACAATTATTTCATAGTTAAATTGTTATATATATTAGAAGAAAATATAATTAAGTAATAAAAGTAAATATATACATTTGTAAATAAATTAAACTTCGACAGCCAAAGTTAGTTATTATTTTTTTTAATACAAAAGTTATTTAGCTTAATGTATCCCTAGGCAATTCACTGGCAACTGGTAAGAACTGATAATATTTAAAAATCCCACAATGAGGACACTGGAATATTAAAATCGCATTCATTTATATGCCTATACATTTTTAGACTAAACATTAATAAACCATATGGTTTTAATAATGCATAAAAAACTAATAATATAGGCATTTAAAATGAAATGTAATGTATTTAAAAGGGTATTATAATAATTGATACACTATAAAAAACAATTTATACGAATATGTTTTATTGTTATATATTTAAACGATATAAAAGTGTTTATAAAGTTTATTTGTTGAACCAAAATTATGTCAAGTTTTCGTACTAAATATTAATTATGAACAAAATATTATTTTCATATTTTGCCAAAACATACTAAAATGTTTAACTATTATAAATGTCTAGTAATAAAATTACTATATCAATATAAATTACTTTAAGAACGCACTGTACAAACAATAAATTATAGTACAGAAAATGTAACTGTATAACGTTAAAAGTTTTATTTAATCAAGAGTTAAAAGAAATACCGTAACTAGGGTACAACACAGAAACAGGAAATGAAAAGCCTTCCCTTCATTGTAAATATTTCTTTAGCGTCCCTTCACAATTTTCTAAGGACGTAAAGACTTGCCTAAAGAATTATTTTTTCTACAGCCTCTCTTCTGTAACTTCTCTGAATATTGTTTACAAAATTGGTTACATGGTTTGTATATTGATTTACTTACTATTCCTAGAATGACATACTCTGTTTACATGACTGCAAATTATTAAAGAACAAAGTGTTTTTGTAACAACCTCGAGCAAACATTGATTGACACCAACAACACGAACTAAACAAACTATAATACAATTTTAAATGTAAAAAAAAACTATCAATTTAAATCATCCTTAGTGTGGTACTACATGCAGTACATTATGTGAAAGTATATGTGTACAGAAAAGTTTGCATTCTATATCTAGTACTGAAAAATAAGATGACGTTTTTTGTAAACTGTAAAGTATATTAAAATCCATAAAATACGAACTACATTAATATTATTACATAATTAATATTTTTATAATAATTTATTCATGGCATATATTATAAAAGCGACCTTTACAATCACTACGAGGCAACAAGAAAATCAGAAAAAAACTATTTGTAATTTATGTAAGTTTTATTATAGAAATTATGTATGTATCATAGTGTAGAGTTTTAGTATCACTCAAACAACTAACCAGATTATTTTAAAACTTAGTTTTTATTACGCTAGTTGTCCAATATGTAGAAAGTAGAATCCAACAATATTATAAACTATTTACATTCTAAATTTTTTAATTAATAAATACAAACTATTAGAACAAAGAAGTATTTGTGTTTAATATCTGTTTTGATTAAAAAAATTTCGTTGTTCTTATTGTTTTCCAACTACAAGACAACGAATTAAATATTCTTTTTTTTTTCTGTCATCCCTACCGAATTTTAGTCGATTTATGAACGTCTGATAAAACTAATCAAATCCCGAAAATTAAATAAACAATAATTTCTGTTCATCACTGTATTTAACTGCTTAAAAATTGTGTAACGGTAGAATTTGATGACCCGGATTTAGCCAAGAAGAAATTCGTTACCTTTTTTTAACTCTAAAATTTGAATTGTTCGTCTTTTCTTCTTCAAAGTTGTTAATATATTAACACCGTTTATCACCAAACGCAATACATGCCTCATTGGTAAAAAATCTCTTTTTACTTTCTACCCCCTCTACGTAGTACATAAAGAAAGTATTGCTTTTGTCTAAATTTTCAAATTTGAATTTTTAGTATAATTAATTATTTGTTTTGGTTCTCCCTAAACCTAAAAAAGTGTTTTCTTGGTGATTTCTACCATGTGTCTGTTAGGATGTGTACAGAACTGGAGACCATACCAACGGTCCAATTTTGATGAAATTTGGTATGTAGGTGTAGTTGTGGATTATCTCCAGTTGTTTTTTTCATTTTTCAAATTTTTGATTATTAAGGGGTTTTCCCACAAAAATGGCAAAATACGAAAAATATAAATTTCTCAAAAACGGTTCTAACGATTTTGATAAAATTTGGCTTATTTGTAGCCCTTAATGTACCCTACCATATAAAAAAAACGTATCTTTCTAAAATTCTCATTTTGGTAATAATAATAATATTATAACGGATTTTTGGGGTTTTTGGCCAATAAGGGAGTTGTTTTTCAAAAAAATTTAAAACCTTTGTTCGTGCATATATACAGACTTAATTGATATGTTTGGTGCAAATTTGTTCGAAATCGATCAAATAGTTTTAATAATAATAATAATAATATAATATGGATGGGTGTTACATGCATCTAATATTTTCCATGGTATGTCCTAGTTTTGCAATTCTAAATAAACATCTCCTATGCTACTCTTGGGAAGGTATACTGTTTCAACTGGGAAAAAGTATGTGGCAGTTATCTGGTACCGTTTATTTTATTTTTTTGAAGACTTTTCATAATTTTTGTAATGTAAAATATTTGTTATTCTTTAAATGTACTCTTTCTATCTAAATTATCCGGCGTTTCATTTCTCCTCATTCCTAAATGCGATGTTAAATAATGGAGAAGTATTAATTAATATCCCAAGTTTACTCAAAATTTATATTGTTACCTATATATTTTTTGTATTGTATTCATTATAAGGTTAATGATTCATAAATCAATGCATATATATGATTCACAGTATATACTGTACAAGCAGTCATCAAGTATTCATTTAAAAATTAGTAGCTTGAGTATAAATTGTTATAGTGTAATAGGTACCTTATTTGCGTTTTGTATCCATCACAACTAGTTTGGTTCTTTAAACTAAAATATTGTTTCAGAACAATTATAAATGAACTCCTAAACCATCCTTTCCATTGTTTCATATGAGGCTGTCACATTGACAGATTCTAAGATACCTATAACAATGTTACTCTTCATTTATGGCTGCTGATGTCATTTGCAGCATGATTATAAATTAACTGTCTGTGTTCTTATCACAAAGAAGAGATACATTTGCCTTTCATGTTTGATATATTCTAGGTTTAATTTTTGAAATAGGTTATATTTCTGTTAAGATTTTTTCCAAATGCTGAAAGTTACCTGGTGCTGTTTGAGTTATAGATGAGTTTCATTATGGATATGTTTTGTAAAATTTTCTTGTAATAAGGTTTTTACTTTTTCCAGAAAGATTTCAGCTTTTGGCTTTATTTGTGAAATAAACATTAATAGGCCGGTGAATAAAGGGAGATATCTAAATTCGCTCTCCCAGACTTATAAAACTGAAATATACGACACAGTTGCTTTTGTTCAAGCATAGTCACAGGCGTTAGGTTTGCATTCACTGTAACCTGCTTCCATGTAGTACGACATGAGTCTAATTGTTATAGGAAATAAGCGAAGTAAACTGTATGACTTAATATATAGTACAAAGAATAAACATTTAATTTATCGTTATAATATAGTATAGGTATACAAAAGTGTAGTATGATAACATTTCACATTTATGTATATTTTAATATTATTACTCTTTTCAAAACCACGAAAAGATGAAGCCCTTCAATATGGCTATTAGTCATAATTAAATTTAATTTTGCATTTTCGTAATTTATATTAATCAAATAATACAATATATTTAATTATGTTTAGTATTTGTTTAAACTAAAATGTATCATTTAATTTTGAAAATAAATAATTTTAAACAAGAAAGTTGTTAAAGTTGTATTGTATTGACTTAATCAATATCACTTACATGGTTGCAACTAAAAAGAATAAGTACTGAATTGTAATAAATGATATTACTGCATTACATTGTATTTTATATTTAAGTAGACACTAAAATTACTTGGTGGTTTTGAAGACATATTAAAAGCTGTTTGTTTTAAACAGCATACATATGAGAATATAACGTTACTTAATCGAATGTACAACGCACAGGCACTTACAGGTAATATAATAATTTGAGGTAGTAATACACTTTGTCTAATGGATGTTGTGGTCAGCGTTCATACTGTGTTACACAGTTTATATAATCAAATTACATTGCATAAGTCTATTTATACATTAACAATCTTGAGTATAGAAATGAGAACATATAAAATTTCATATATTTTGAAGTTATAGAAAATATTAAAAAAAAAATATATTCTATAAAGGACTCAATTTTTATTTCAAAGGATGGTACTTTAAGTGGTAGAACATACATACACATACTTACATACATACATACATTATTATAGGCTACATTTAATGAACTAAGTATTTATTACAAAACCATTACATTCAATAAAATATATTGAACCATATTTTATTATTTTCAATTAACTTTCCTTTTTTTCGTAGGCTATATAAAAATAGTTATAAAATTTAAATATTTCTTTGTACAAATGTGTAATACAATTTTACAGTTTTTTTTAACAACTGATACAACCTTCTTAAATTGTGTATAACACTTTAGATTCAATATATCACCCTATATCTTTGTTGAAGTATCCAAAAGCTCTAACACGTACAAACGATCTGTGACCTACACTTTTAAAAGTATTTTCTACTATTTAAAAATCATATAATATATAAATATACCATACAAACACCATAATTTGTTCGCACAGGTAGTTATACATTCTATAATAGAACAATATTTATTGCATAAAACTCGTTATAACTATTTAATATAATATATATTTTTTCTATGGTTGCACATTTTCATCTGTTTTAATCATCTTTGCACTACATTTTTTTTGTGTTTAACGTCCTACTGTTTTGCACTTAAGGCTAATGAAGATGTTTTGCACTAAATACTACAATTAGTGTTAATCATATTGAAAATATAAATTTACCTATATCAGTTATTATGAAGCAGTAGTACTTACATAATTTGTGTTTGTTATCAAACATACCTTATGATACGAAAGTATAGTTATTTAAAATTTAACTCTTATTTAAGGCTTCCTATAAAGGTTTGTAAGACGAAAGGTCACGCCAGGTCAATTAGCGCATTGCGCACAAAATATCTGCCAAAAATTTCGAATTATTTTTTAAAAATTTTTCCTAAGAAATTTTTACTAAATCAATTATTATGAAATTCGACATTCTTGCAATTAATTTTAAGGATGCAAATGGAAAGTTTTAGTTTAAAAAATTTCATTTCAGCTAAACATCAACTTTATTTAAATTTAATTAATAAGGGAATTTGTTCAGGGTGGATATATTGATATTTATTTCTGAGGGAATCATTAATTCACCGGTATTAGGAATGTTTTTTTTTATTTTTATAGTAGAACTGAGATAAATTTTAATGGGTTAATTAAAAAAAATATACTAAAACATAATTTTGTTTGTTTGATTGTTTAAATATTTTCTTTAAAATGTAAAAGAAGTTATAAGAAATAAATATGAATAAGATACGAAATGGAAACTATACTGAGTTGCAATGATTTTAAATGAAAGTGTAAAATTATAAATACAATTCAGTTCCGATTCTTCCAAGTATCTCATAATTTATTGTGCAGATTAAATATCGTAATTAAAGATGTAAAGCCAACAGTAGACTAACTTCCCGTGTGTGATAGTACGGGAATTATTTTACAAAAATATAATTAAAACACACCGGGCACAAAAATTTTATATTTGCTATAAAATATATACAACATCACTTATTTTAGAGGAAAGCCATATTTCTGGTATTCCACTGGCAACGTTTCAAGTGGGTAGAACGGAGATTGCTCCGTTTTTTAATGCTGTGTAACATGACATGACAGCATAAACATGCCAAATATAGTTCTCCCAAAGTGCATACAACAAACCATAAAACTAAAAACAGAGTTATTAAAGTAATCTAAAAGTTTGGCTTATTAGATATCTGTAAACTACAGTAGCACCAAAAATACAGACACCAAAAATCTGAGTGTTTAAAAACATTTACAAGCAGGTAAATATAATAGATATTTTTAATTCTTACTTAATTATTTATTGCATTTATTAGTGAAAAAGTAAATACAACTCATAATAATGACTTATTATGTCACAAATTTGTGACAATTAATGTGTGAAAATTTTTGTTATTACACAATAAAGTTTAAATTTTACTATAAGTCACAATTTTTATTTAACTAATGTAATGTAATAATTTGTATTTAAACAAATTAAGAGCTTTCCATTATCAACAAAATTCTACTTCTATCAAATAACTAGTTATATTAATACAAGTTTGAAAATTTTGTTTATACCAAAACTTGTTCAGGTACGGCTGAAAATTTAAAAACATATCTAACCTTATTTATAACATATTTGTTAGAACCCATTCATTGTCTCACTTATCACAAAATCTCTGGATTCACAATGGGATTAATACTAATTGTTTTGTAGGTCTTATTTTTTTAGGTCCTTATTATGGTTTGTTAAATCCATATTTTAAATTGAAAATCACGAAAACGTACATGCTATTTTCAAAACTCAAAGCATTATTCGCTATATTTAAAACTATTTGGTTTAAATTTGTGTGGGTATATAACAAATTCTTAATAATAATATACAGTAGACTGCTTATTTTAATTTACAATAAAAACTGTATTACTTTATTATCTCAAGAAGTACTAAACAACCTGCCAAAATATCCAGTCTAGTATTTTTTTTAAGCATTTTGGCACATTTCGGTTTGGTGTAAAATAAAATCATTCTAGTTAACTGGGGAAAAAACAAAGTAATTTTCAATTGACATGCAAACCTAGGCCTACTACTTATAAATACGTATCATTTTGTTAATTTATTTTATTAAGTGCATTTGTATCGTAAAACACTACACGAAAATATTCCACCTTTTTCACGAAAATACTCTACTTTTACAGTAAATAATTTTCAACATATATTAGTTTTATTCGAGAGCCAATATTTTTGTTTTTGTTTTTATCTATTTAGAAAAATGCTCATAATCATATGGAATAAAATATCACGACATGTAATTAACTATCAATAACATAGTGTATTTAATTAATTGTAATGTTTTCTTAAAAATATTTAAAAAAAACTGTAATAAAATGTGAATTCAAACCATTAAGAAATCGTTATAAAATTATTAACAGAAGTGTTTAATAATTTAAAATGATGTTCATAAACACTTAATTTAACTTTCAAAGGCGTCCTTATAAAATAGACATAAATCAGTCCCGTACAAGTTACATTTCAAACAAATATATCTCTCCCTCAAACATCTGTGAGGAGCTATATGTAAAGTAGCTTCAGAGCTTTAGAAGTATTTTGAATATTTCAGTATATATACTTTATTTAGGAAAGATTTATGACGAGGCTTACAAGCCGACCTTAAGGAAGACAAATGTTCAGCTCTGAAATCCATTTACATTTATGCATATGTAGTTTCTATTTATACAACAGAATAGTGTCTCATTTTGTGTATCCTTTATCCATGTAATTTTCTTTGTTAACATTATCTAACATTCTGTATTGTAATAAATGTTTTAATTCAATACAATAATATTAACTTTAGAAAATTGTAAAAATATTACAAATAAAAAAGAAATTCACAAACGAATTTAATTTTTCAATAACGAAAAAAGTAGCGGTTTGTGCCTAAACTAATAATATTGAGTCACTTATTACTTTACATAAATATATTAAAAACTAAACAGTAAGCATGTATTCATAATTTTGTTTAATTACAACAATAAGTTATTAATTTGTCAAATATACTTTAATATTATTTATAATTCTTCTTAGAGATTATTTACATTTAGCACAATATGTTTGACTGGATTTACTAAAAATAAGTATAAATGATTTGGGATGTTTAAATAATCATGTTATTTTAACTTATTGAGTTTTGTTATTAAAATACTACTGATTCCGGCTCTTATTGATTCGCTTACACACACACCGGCGGCGACCCCTTGGCCCAGCAGAAGCTAAACGATATTTAAAAAAATATGATATTTAAAGTGAAATGATGATTGAGCTAATGTAAGACAGATATTGAACTAGAAACTACCGTCCCCGAGTAATTACAATTGCGACATGCATTATAATTTATGTATTAATATTTAATTGATCAACAATTGACATTTTTGATATTAGAATCTTAAGAAAACAATATAATTATTTAACACTAGATGATTTACTTTTAATTCAGTTAGCCTTTAGTTTGGTTTTACATCATTTTAAAACACAAAATGTTAGTTGTGAAGAAGAATTACTTTAAGAATGAATTATATAAACTTGCCCAATCAGCTGTCTTATAAAACAAATATAATATTTAAAACAGATGTTTGAATTGAATTATAATACAGTAAGCATTCTCGTAGATTTGTTATGTGTTTGATTTTAGTTTGTTAATTTAAACTAAGAAAGGTTTTTTGTTTTGTTTTAAGAATAATAAGCTGATTCTATATTTCAAAATAGAGTGGATAGCCACCTTATAACAATAGCCACCAATTTATTTAAACACAGGGTAAAGCATATAAACAAACATATATTTATGTTGTTAAGCTTATGATCTGAACATCTGTTTAAGGCTGGGAGAGTACCACTAAATGTCCACTATTTTTACATTTTTAAATACAAATTTTTCTAAATTATATCTTATCCTTACGCCCTAAATACTTATTTGTTACGCCAGTTTCAATTAAACTTAATACATAAAAATGAGTTAACGTGCTTAAGTATCCAGTGTTTTAAATGTTTATCTAATTGAATTTAATATATTTAAACAATGTTATTACATTACAAACAAGTATTTCGACAAATAATATATACGTTATAAAATATAGTAAACATATTCAATTTAATATAATTTTCAAATTTGTATTTGTCAATCATTGAATTTGGGTGGGGATGTTTAGTTTGGTAAATGGCAACAAGGTGGTGCCACAGTCAGCTAGCACTCCCTCAGTTGACGGTAGTAGCTCGAGTTGAACGCACACATGTTCTGAAATGTAACGCCCTCTACAAGTTTCACGCTATTACTTAAATCGTTTAAATAATATCGATATATGAATGCTATTTAAAGTGAAAAAAGTATATAAATTTGATGTTTATAAAGTGTTTTTAAAACGTACATGTTTTTGGAAGTGTTATTTGGATGTTTTAAAGTTGCAGTTAAGTGTTCTATAAAAATTCGACCTAATAAATACGGAAATTGTATGTATTTAATTCATGAACATTGTTTTAACGTGCAGTTTTTATATTCTGAAGGTAAATTTTACGTTTCTCAATATGTTACTTACTAAATTAAAATTCCTTAATTATAAATTTCTAATAATATTAACCTAAATTTGTTAAAACTATTGCAATAACTTGAATTTAAGCAATTTTACCAAATTATAGATCAAAATTTAATTATGATGTTATTTAATAATAGTGAAACTCTAAACAAAATTACCAATCATCATATAAGTTCATTAAAATTTACATGTTAAAAGTAAAATAAAAGGTATCTTCAGTTAAACATTTATGTTAAATAAATTAACAATACATATTCAGTTAGTTAGTTAGACTTCAGTTATGTAAATCAGTTTTATCACTTGAGTCAACTTTAAAGTTGTAATAATTTATCTACGTCTTTTTTATTGATAGAAAAAATACATTTAATAATATTAACAATGCTTTTAATCTGCATACTCTGCAAGTGACTTAAGTCACTCATAAGACATGTCATATTTAGTAATATTTGACACGACATATAAAAAAAAAGAAAAACGTTTTCCACTAAATAATTTTTTTTTCTTTTTAAAATGTTCTTATTTTTTCAGTTATATAGTGGTTTTTAAATAACTATAATATTTAAATTTTAAATATAATGCAACATAACTATTTACATAAACAAATTTTTAATATTTCGCACCTTCAGTAATAATAATATATCCTAATAATATAATCAAAATTTTAAATGTATGACCTTTGGTGATTCAAAATAAACCTTTTAAGGTGTTTTAGCCTTTTATAACTTTAAACTCCTACACAATTACCTAAATATACTTAATTTTAGTAGTAGTCATATTTTAGAACAATCATTGACATTATTTAATTGTCCAATATTAGCTTAAGTCTAAGGTATTTTCGAATCAGAATATCGCAAAATGGTTTAACAATAGAGATCTGAAAACACATCGAAGGTACTTCGCAGTATTTTTAAAATAAGTAACAAACTTCTTTTATAATTTAACTTTGTATAAAATATATTTTAAAAGATCACTTCAGAGTTGTTAGGTTTTAAAAAATATTCTGCTTGCATTCCTTTCGATTAGATGATTAAAGACTTACGAACTATATATATAAACCTGTCACTAATATTACAAGACTTTTCAAAATAATTTATACCAATAACTATTAGTCTGTTTAGTTTATAAATAAACAAAGCATTTAAATACGTTATAAGTAATAGTTATTTGTATGTAATTATATAAAATTATTACTTGTTTGCAAAAAGTATGTTCTTTTTAATACAGAATATCACAACTCTTTTCAAACTGAATATGTACCACAAATCGTTTCATTCATAATCGAATAGTAAGTTTAGATTCTGATAAGAACATTTGTTTTTAAAGAAGTGTTAAACAAATAGTCGATAACACAAAACTGGTCTTATAGTAAAGTTTATAGTATGAATAAATTTTAATTTTAAAATGAACCTTTTTAGAACTACGAAAGTATTTATAAGTAATATTTTATGGCCATTATTTGATAATAAATAAATAAAAGTCCATTGTATTTCTACTACACTATTACGATATAATTAACAATACAACGATATTTTTAAACAATACTGTTCATAGCCAAAATATGCTGCCATTTTATTTATTGATAAATTGGACAGACATGTTTAGAATGTTAACTGCGTAATTAATTACAAATAATTTTAACTATCCAAACTTAAATGTACACTTAATCACAAATTTGTAATTCTCCCAGTCGATTTAATAGTCATAGTTTAAAAGTCGATAGTCAATAAATTAATCGTTTCAGAACTGTAAGGTTAGGAATGTAATTAAGAAGTTTAGCAAGTTAGATGGAAGAAAGGGGAAATATCACCATCTATAAGAGATAATCCTACAAGTTAGTGTCGTATTAATCTTTGTACAAGGCGTTATAATAATTCCAGATCACTATCTCTAATATTTAAAGTAAATTAGTTGGATTTGTTTGTTTCATTTAATAGCTTTAATATTTACTGAATGCAAATTTTAACTTATGAATTATTAATTATTGGTTTGAGCAATAATACTTGTAGTACTGGGCCACAGTTGTTGCTTTGTTCAATATTTCACATTACAAACACATACACCATCAATAAGAAACTCAATACAAATTACGGTATTTTATTAAATATTTTGAAACTTTTTGGTTAATAACATATTATAAATGAGTTATATAAATTACTGAATACTTTTTATATAAACTAAGTAACCTTATTAATTATTTATGTTTATTATTAACGGTACTTTGTTTTACGTTTAGTGAACACATTCTTTATTTATGATTTTTTTTTAACATACGATCAATATATTTTATTAAAGTAAAACTATAAATACAAATTCACTTTCAATTTAAAGTATAAACGAATTTGTATAAGAATTCTTTCGATTTGCGTAATTACAATTTAAAATTTTATTAATAATTATGTGGCATCAAAACCATATAAACAAGTATATCCGTAAATATTTGCAAGACAAGAACAATTTAATAATAATTGCAATAAAAATAAATACATTTAAAGTGTATACATTTCTTGAGCCACTAACTTATCATGAACAGTAAAGGTTAATTGTCTCACATTAAGTATAGTACGTTAGTGTAAAAATATTAAAATTGTATATACCAATAAGTAGTACTTAGTTAATTGTGCGTTTACTTTTATTTTAGTAAATCATTCATACAAAAATACGTTTTAAAATGTCTTCAGCTATTTCATCTACCTAAATACATAATAATTATATATGATACTAAATATTATTTTCAACATGTACTTGTTATTTAATTTGAATAATAATTCTAGAAATTATCTGACAAAAGTACAATTTCAATCAAACACATTTCATAAGTTCACACTTTTACTTAATACTTCATATAAAACATTATTTAAATAAATCAAGTACAGTAGAATAAATCTTATTACTAAGATAAATAACAAAAGATTACTCTCCTCAGGATGTCTGTAAGATTCGGAAATTAAAATAAATATTATTTAGATTTAAGATGTGGTAAGATAAGTTACATTTTAAATGTACAAATTACCATAGTTAACGCATTAAAAGGTACGAATTTATAAAGTCCAAATGGAGTGTCAAAAATTAATTAAGTTAAAACAAAAATTATATTGTATTTTTTTCTTAAAACTATTTCCTGGTAAATATTTACTACTGTAAACATTGGAGTTTTTTTTTTTTTTTATTTTTTCTGAATGTAATAACTAAGGATGTTACTAGTAGGTCGTAAATTTAAAATGATTAAACTATTGAAATAAAAATACTAATAGATATTATTTAAAACGTATTGTCCTCTGGATGAATTTAAATACAAATATAATTTATAATTTCATTAACTGTACACATATTTGCCTAATAGGGCTCACATTATTTATTTAATTGCAGTAAGTTTAAAATATATAAATAAATTTTGTTTCCTTGTGTATTGACCATATATAAACCTATATAGTGCCATATTTTCATGACATTAAAATAATTTGTTTATGTTGTAAAAATTTATAAAACAAGTCATACATAAAATACTATTTTTCATAATGTTTTTTATGATTATGCAACACAGGTTAAGTCAATCAAGTTTATTATTATAACGCATTTAAACTAAAATATTTTAAATATTTATTTAAAAGTATTGGTAAAATTAAATAAAAGTTCCAAAAACTATTTATTAGATATATTGTCTTTATTTTTTTTCTGTAATAACATCTTAATATGGAAATATTTAAATAAACTTATTGTATATCATTACATAATACTAAAATATAACGTTAAAACACGTGAAGAGAATCTTGATTCAGAATATGGAAATTAAATTAATTCGTTTTATATAAATTCAGCAGTAAACTCTTGGCTTTATTTTAGTAACATCAGAATTGTAGGGACGAAAATAAGTTGATCCAATAACCACTGAGGTAGGGATCGACAATCCCGTGACAGGATGTACTACCAGAGTTAACTATTCTGGGTCACAACTTTACTTTTAGTCACTATCTTAAATTTTGTTGTTTGAATTTAAAATAATAAATGTTTCAGAAAAATATAAGTCGGAAATTAAAATTGAAATTAATGTCTTACTAGTGAACTAAGACACAAATTCCACAATAATTATTTCCAAATGTCATTACACATTATATGTTGACTTAAATTTGAAAATAATTTAGTAGTTTTAAATAACTAATATGTGATGTATTAACAGAAATAATGCATTTTTAGCCATTTAACTGCATTTATTTATTATATTTCATAGCTTACAAAAATCTAATAAAACAATAAATCATTGACAAAATTTGGCGAGACTTTCAATATCCTAATGATTTACAATTTTGTTTAGCTACTATTACTACTTTATCGTTTCATAACCTGATAAATGATTTAAAACTAATTATTAATGCAGTCCGTAAAATTTAAAAAAAAGTACAGACTAAAAACAAACTAAAGGAATAATGTTTTCACACAAATGCACGTCAATATTTTGTGCTGACCAATGCATATTGTTTCAAGATGAGCCAAAAAGTTTAAAATCATATCAACAAATATTGTATAAAATACAGTAGCCATTTGCAGTTTGAATTAAATAGGAAGTTTAAAAGAACATTTTCAATTTTAAAATGAATCATAATTTAACTTAAACGTGAACTATAACTTTATTACATAAATTTTTTGAACGGGAAAAGTGAAAAAAATACTTTTATGGATTCGTTTTGCCAACTATATGAAACGCTGAAGATATAATATTATTAAAAATAAAATAATTATCAGTACATAACATATACTGGTTTTAAATTTGTTTGTCTTATATAAATTATTGTTTAGCCAAAAGAAAATAAGTACGATTAATTTACTACAACAATAAGGCGTACGTTAATCTTTAAATGTAAATAAAAATGTGTCAAACTACGAAAGATTAGGTCGATTAGGGTTTATACAGTAACATAGGACAACTTTTTATTATTAAATAAAGTAGTGATGCTAATAATATTAAAATAATTTCAGTTACTCTTGTAATTTTCTCAAACGTGCAACGTTTCTAAAACTAGATAAACACGTAATAACTCGCCATTAAGTATTGTTAGTAATATACTATAGGTAAATACTTACTAAAATTTTAATTTTTCGAAAATTAAATTGTTGATCCTTTTAAATTGTTCACCTAAAGATACTAATTTTAATTATAAAATCGTTAGTATCAAGTAATCATACGATCAAATATTTAATTTGAATATGTTCACAAATTAATATTGCAATTTAAATAAAGAATAATTACAACTATTTAAATTGTAATTTAGTTTATTTTTAAAAGGAACAAATGTTGAAATAATGTTTTTATAAATAGCAAACGTTTTCATTTAGCATATTTCTTTTATAATTTACAAAATAAAATGTATTTATTTATTTTGTATTCTTCTAAATGATAAAAATTTATAAAGGAAAGCTATTTTTAAATATATTAAATGTGATATACGTTGTAAAATCAATAGATTAGTTAACATTTTTGAAATAAGGAGAAAAGTGTTAGAAATAATGTAATAATTATAATATTTTTGTTTTAAGAAGTTTATTGCACAGACATAACAAAACTATTTATAATAAGTAATTAATGACACTTAAATTTTCAAATAATAAACACAAATAAATATCAATGAATTATTTAAATACGAAAGAAATATGAAATAATTTGAGTACATTCATAATTACGGATTTTTCTTAAAATATATTTAGAAATGGTATAATTGAGAGTGTTAAATATGATGAATACATAAGTTAAAGTTAGAATTATAGAAGCATATTTAAGTTCAAACTTATCTCGTTTAAACTTATTGCAGGTTAAGTTGTAGAAAACTATTTACTTATAAAATCAATTAAAGTACTTAAAGTATGTTGAACGGAACGTCTTTCAAAGTACTCAAATTAGAACAACAATATAAAGTTTTACGGATTTAAACTCAAATAAAATAATCTCAAATGAGAGTTACCACAAATCATGGAAGAGACTAAATTTGAATAAGTAATATATTCCATCAAGTGAGACATCGCGTGATGAAATGCTTTCTTAGACTTCTGATAGTTGTTAACACCAAGGCATGAGAAGTAACGGGAAGGAGTTTTTTTATTGGCATGAAAGGCAATCATAATTCTAAAAGTTATTCTTATGATCAATTGGATTTTAAATATAATTATTTTTGGTGATATGAATCGTTATAATATTTGATACCAAAGAATACATAAAGAAAGGTCCAAAAGAAAGGGTAAATTATGAAAGTTAAATAACTACAGTACTTATATCTAATAAATTTATACGGTAGTGAAAAATGTTTAAATTTAAAGCAGGACACATACAAAAACAATATAATTTAAAAAAAACTTTATAATATAACTATAAATCTGTAATCTGTGTTGTAAGTGTAACAAATTACAATTGTTTTATATATCAATTGTTTAGTTATAAACTGTATAAAATACTATGAGTGTTATCCTTGTGCATTGCACGCAGACCTCCGTTATTCCTTGAATTAAGTTGTTATTTTCGATCGAGATAATTTCACATAGCTTATAAGGTAAAACATTCCATTTAAATTATTTACTATAGGCCTATAAATTGAGGAATACATAAAAAGATATCATATTTTTTGTAAATTCCAATACAATAACCAACAATAATATTAATAAATAACGGTCTATGTTATTACGAATAGCCTTACTGATTACCTGGAAACTGTATACATAGTTTTAATTACACAAAATAGTTTTTTTTTGTATTGTTCTATGATGATTATTGCTATAAACAAGAAAGATAAGTAATTGATGTTTGAAATACAATTACAATATATCCTCATAAAGCCTGTAGTTTATTCCATCTCAATAAGAAAATAGTTTACTTGCTGTAATTATTTATATCTTATTTAGCTAGAAAAATATGTGTTTAAGTTACTGTACACAAAAATGTATTAAAATTTTTAGTTTAATAAATAGTCTAATTGTTTTACGTACCTTTAGTTGATAACAATTGGTTTTCCAACGCTTCAGAACCAATACATAAAATTCATAATTTAATTAATATCTTTTATCCATTATATTATATTTGCTTAGTGGTATTACATAGTTACAAGTAAAGTTTTATTTATACACTAGCTGGCCCGACCCGGCTTTGCACGGATAGACAAATCAAAGTTATATGTATAATAACAAAAAATATATTATATTATCAACAAATATATTAAACTATGTATTTCTTATTGGAATTTTTAGTTTCTTTGCCCCCCCCCCCCCAATACTCCATTAAAATTTATATTTTTTTAAACTCTTTCTTAGCGTGCACCTAGGGCCCTAGAGGAAGCTACATAATAAATTTAATTCCAATCCGTTCGGTGTTTCTTTTTAGTAACTTTGACCTCCCAAACCCACCTAAAATTTCGAATTTTTTAAAACCGTTTCTTAGGGAGTACCTAGGGCCCTAGAGGAAGCTACATACCAAATTTCATTCCAATCCGTTCGATGGTTTTTTGTAGTAACTTTGACCCCCCCAAACCTCCCCTAAAATTTCGAATTTTTTCAAACCCTTTCTTACCGAGCACCTGTGGCCCTAGGAGAAGCTACATACCAAATTTAATTCCAATCCGTTCTATGGTTTTAGAGAAATCGTTATTTTGTAACTTTGTTTGACCCCCAAACCCCCTAAAATTTCGAATTTTTTAAAAACCCTTTCTTAGCGAGCATCTATAGCCCTAGAAGAAGCTGCATACCAAATTTTATTCCAATCCGTTCGGTAGGTTTTGAGAAATCGTGATTTAGTAACTTTGATCCCCCAAAACACCCCCTAAAATTGAGAATTTTCGTAAACTCGTTCTTAGTGCGCGTCTAGAGCCTACAAAGAGTATTATTGCCAAATTTCATGTTTCTAGGCCTCGTGGTTTTGGAGAAACTGTGATGACTCAATGAGTCAATGGTATTTGGCTTTTATAATATTTATACATATATAACAGTTATTAACAATAAAAGAAATAAATACGTTCCCCACTATAATGGAAATATTGTATATTTTCGTATTTAATGTATGTTTGGTAAAATGTGTCTAACAAACATTACACTATTAATTGAAACTATAAACTGTAACATATTTCTTCTAAATTGACATATTTCTACAAATGTAAGGAGTGCTTACCTTGTGATTAAAGTGATGCCACATCCTGCATAACTTGTATACCATAAGTTATTATGTTATAGAGATAAACACATATCTTTTATACCATAAGTGTTATTAGATTATAGGGATAGTCAGTAAACACTTTCTGAACTTTAAGAATTTACAAACAAGCACTTGGCCTATTTGATTACTTATCATAAATTGTATGTTTTAAGTATGTTAAATATGCAAACTAAAATTGTGTGTAAACTATTAATCAAACAAACAGTAGGTATATTACATATAAATAATTTAGTTGGAATCATAAGGTAATTTATTACTGGATAAACGTATTAAATTACTGTCAATGTTTGCTAATGACAAACAATTTACATTCGATTATAACTGGCTTTGCAATGCGAGCAGTCAATTATGGTAGACTATATGTAGATTTAAATTGCTCAATAATTGTCATTAAATTCATGAATATTTTCAAAATGGTTTTTCTTATAAATACTTATTTTAAAATAAAAATATTGTAAAACTAACTGTAATTAATAATTAAATAATTTAAATTAATTAAATAATTCAACCTAATTATGTGAGTTAAATTTGTACCACTATGTTATCTCTAAATGTTTACTTTAATTAAAGCTAGCTAGCATAAATTTAATCAATGCCACGGTCTGTTTAACATTCTTCATTTAAATACTTATAAATATAAAATCATATGCAACTATCTATATAATTTCCATTTTGACTTCAATTTCTTTATTCCTAATTAAATTTGACACTTAAAAAAAACATAGTACCACTAACTTCCACTCACAAATTAATCTTTCATAATTACATATAAATAAGTGTCATATCTGATTTTATAACAGAAAACTAAAGTATCAAATAATAATAAACATAATCACCAAAGTGGCAATTTTATATCTAAAGCAGGCATTTTAATAAATATACAATGTACTATCAAAGCTGTGCCTACACTGTTATTAAAATTACTAATATAAAAAAGCAACATTTGTTTATAGATTATACATTAAATTTGCTTTTATGAAAACTAACATTTAAAATAACCTATATTCCAGCGCAGAGGTGTTTGTGAAATAGACAAATATTGTATAAAACAGATAAACTAATTACATCTGAGATACGTACTTAAAAAAAAACTAATTTTTAAAACTATTTATATTCGTAAGTCAATTAATTCTTGTATATTTTTAGAACATTTATAATAATGTGGTATACAAATTTGTAGAATAATTGTTGAAGTATAATATTTCCATTATTAGTTCAATCTATCCATGTGGGTTTATCTTATTATATAATACGTATTGTATACAATTTTAAACTACTTTACGCATATCTGAATGTCTTTGAAACATTCACGTTCTTTATAGATTATTATTTACATAGGAAATATTTTGATATATTTTTACTCAAAAATATATATTTGTAACATCAACTGTTTATACATGAACTCAGTTTAATATAAGGAGTAATATTTAATATTTATATATTATAAGTTATAGTTACACTATATACATTAATAGCGATATATTAATGTTTATCATAATATAAAAATTATCAATTATATAACTATAGTGATTGAATAAGTCTGTCCCAAAATCCTACAGTGTAAGAAAATCGTTTAGTTCTCAAATAGAGTCTGTGAATTTACTGAGCCGTAAAGAGGTGGAGTGCTCGCTAAGTAACAAAAGATTGTAGCTGTCGATATATATGTGATAAATCGTAAATGGTTGGTCTGGATGTTTACAGTAGAATTCAACGATTTCTAGTTCTTTTAAAGTTATATCACAACCTTTCTTTGCTATTATTGGAAAATGAAACCATTGCAAAACTAACAAATATCTAAAAAAAAACGAGATGTATTCTTAAACTTTAGAACAAATTTAAAACTTTTTTCGTGCATCTATACAGGCCTATTTGACATGTTTGGCGCAAATTTGTTCGATTTCGATCGAATAGTTTTATCTCTAGCTAATAATAATAATATTTATTAGTTACTTTCCTACTTTAATGTATCCCCTCTCTTATTTTAATACAATTAATTATGAAGTCAAATTGAATCTGTTTGGTAATTATTTAAATTCGTTTGTGAGAAAGTGTGTTCCAGTTTTTGGTACCTTTTATTTATATTACTTTAAGGCATTTTCAAAATATGTTGCAGTATGAAATAGAATAGGAAAAGGTAAAGGGGGAGTGTAAACGAAAAATGTTTAAGTAAAGACAGGATGATTAATTTGTATATAACTGTATTATTTTATTTAATAAGATTGACTTTAGAAGAGAATGTTAGCAACTATGTGTTATTTATTTATCAGTTAATATAATTTGTAACCAAATAACTGACCAAATATTTCAAACATGATGATTGTAACATCATACGGGGGCAGCAGATGACTGATTTATGGAAAACAATCTATGTTCATATGTAGAATAATATTCTTCGAAGAAATAACTTTTGCCAAATTGACAGTTTCTGGGATTCAGAATTAAATTATTCAATTAAATTGTATTAAAAACTAAGTCAAAAGCAATTATAACTTAACCAGACTGCATTTTTAATTTTCTATTTATCATAGTAAACAATAGTATTATTATTTGAAAACGGTGAAATAAATACTCTTATTTCAAGTAACACAATCGTTACGAATAAATAGTATGCAAATTTGTCATTAAAATGTATATACAAAACATAACAGTAGGTAATATTTATTATATATTTGGTTTATATTTATTTCTTTATAATTATCTTCTTTTTTTTAAGTGAACGTGAATTTAGTTAACGGAAATAAACCTGTAAAAATAACTGTTTGATATCCATGTATTAATTGGAAAGGGCATATATAAAGAAAAAACCTTTTTACTGATCAAAAACAGCCTCATTAGTTCTGTATTTGCTACGGATTTTGTCTATTAAAAAACTTCGTTTCTGGTTGGGTTTAGTAATAGATAGGTTGTAAACATACCTTGTACAGTTGCGTTTCATATGTTATCGTATTATTTATCATTAAATAACTGCTATTAAAATCATAAATAATAATTCGAAAACAAATATATTTATACTTAATTAATTTGCTTCTGTTTATTATTTAGACAAACTTATATTTTTTCAAATTGTGAAAAACATACAAAAAATTAAATGTAATAGTAATAATGCAATTAATATATTTATTAATAATAATATATTGTATTTTATAGTACAACAATTAGATGCAACATATTTTCCTTAAAATTCTGACGTAGCATTAATTTAAGAATACAAAACTTACAAATTTGATTAGTTTATAATTTTTATAATGTAAAGAATTTTATACTCGTTTTCTTTTAATTAAAACAGTCTCATTTAGTATTTAAGCACAAAACAAAATAAAATTGTTTTTTTCTTTTTGTTAATATGGTGAATTTTTAGTGAACATAGTA
>JAGFPH010002474.1:56768-74111 GCA_018207615.1 Philaenus spumarius | reverse complement strand
AAATACATCCACAACAGAATTAAAGTTCATAAAAATAAATAAATTTAAAAATTAGTCGTAGTTCTTAAGATTTTTGAATTTAAAATCTCACCTCTCCGCCTGTAAGTGTAGGAATGTTAGAACCCAAAATAGATATTTTTTCACAATGACATTTTGATTTTCATTAACAGTTATAAATTAAAAATACTTTAAAAAATAACCAGGATTAATTTATTTATAATATTTGGTAGATTTTGGTATAGCGAAATTGCAAATTTGATTTATAATAATGAAATTGTTTACTATCAAAGTTTGGTAGCATATATAGAATTAGTTTAATGAAACAAATTAAAATTATAAAGGTTATAAGTTAGGATTATATATTAGGATGTTAAATATGTTAAGATACAAAACAGATTTAAGTCTAAGATTTACGTAGGTGTTGCTATTGTTACGAATGTATTATAACCCCTCTGTGTAAATACACCTAGACTTCACCACTGTGTAGGGGTTTTATTATTAATTCAAGTTAGTCCCAGCTCCGTTCTTGTGCAAGATTGATTGCATATGCATATTCTAAAGAGTCAACTTTCCAGACTACATCATTTTGCTATTATTGTTTAGAACAGTAGTTTATTTTAGGAATTTACGAAGAGTTTGAATTAGAGTGTTGGAGTACTGGAGTGTTATATTAGTTCTGTAAACTAAATGTTAAAACATAATATTATAAGTGAAATAGTCCATAAATAATTTTAACTGATAAATATAAATAACTGCAATTAAATTCTGTAAGTTATTAATATACGAGTATAATAAACAATTATTATTAAGTAATTAAAAAAATATACTTTCAAGTATGAGTGTAAAAGACGCTTAAAGGAAACGAATCGATGTTGTTATGCATACGTTTATACACTCTACATACGTTTAACACACAACACCAGTCTAAACACAACATTATGATTTTATTTTTAATTCCAACTCTCTGAATTAAAAGTAATCGAAACTAGTTACACGAATTATGTTCTTATATAATATATGTCTCATAAAAAAATTAGTATACTACTTTAAGCTTAGACTTTAAGTTTTCTTGGTGTGCAGAACATTGAGGCAATTAAAATACATACAAAACATGTATTTTAAAAGACAATAAATAAGACTTTGTTTTCCGCTAAATATTAGCTTAGTATTACTATAGCAATACACCCCTAACGAAAACCATGTTTTTGTTTTATGTAGATACGAAAGAAGAATGTTTGAAAATTAAATACGATAAATACTACTTCATTTTTTATTCCTTTGTACTTATACAAAATTAAAAATCATAATTATTACTAGGAAGTATAGGTCCGACATACCACCACATCCTAGTATATTAACTTTTGTTTAATAGCAAACTTACCTAAGTAGGCACTTAGTACATTCTACAGAAATAAATATTTTACAAAAAAATATTAAAACATTATTTAGTAGCCATTGTTTGTTAAAAATGTATTTGGATATCAAATAAAGCTTCGGAGACATATTAGTTAAATTGGAAAATATTTCTGCCAAAAATCAATTATTTTACTACGTTATTTTTCTTCGTTTGTTTTATCTAAAACACAGTTTCGGTACACCATTTAAAATTTATAAACAAAAAGTGTTTCTCCATTATTACTTTATTGAAATTTATTTAAGATGTAGCGTCGTCAACAGTTTACTATACCTTTGAGTTTACCAAAGTAAACTTTAAAAAAATCTTTTTATCTCAGAATGATAACCAGATTGCCTTCGTATTGTAATAGTTTAGAATAAAATATGGAAATAGATATTAAAATACAATTTTACATGATCAAATGTTTTTTATTTATTTTAGAGTTTCAGATGGTTAAAGGAAATATAAGATGTTATTGATAATATTATTTTACACGTATATCGTGCTTTGTGGCTGTATTTGTTAGATATCAGAGTTTAGTTTAATTACGTGACATATTTACATAAGTAGCGCATAGTTCACTATTAAGGAAGTAATAAAAGTAAAGATTAGTTTACTATGTTAAGTCGTTGTAAAATAAAGTATAGCCTGCGTCGCTACAATACAGTATTTACATGTTAATCAACTCAATTTATCACTTATATTCAACTCATACTTGCAATTTATTATTCAAATTGGCTAAACTACCCATGCGTCAGACATAATTTATTATCGTCGTGAAATGAACTAGTTTAGAAGATTGTTTATGTAAAACGTATGTGTGTTACAACTAGGCAAAATGGATAAGATATGTCTCTTATTTTTTTGAAATATTCATAATAAGACTCACAGTGAAGCAAAAAATTAATTATGTAAGTTCTTATTACTCTGGTAAATACCAATTATTCTAAAGTACTTACTAAATAATTCATATTTTATATCTATAGCTTACATCAGACTAAATGTGATTTAATGAATTCAAACTAAGGGGTTTAAATAATTCAGTATTAATAAAAACATAAAATGTGACTAAGTGATTTAGTTTACAATGTATTCGTTTTAACTATTTTATAATATTGGCCTAGTATTACCACAATTTTCCACAAGTAAAATATTATTATGCAAATTAAAAGGTCGTACTAAGCCTATGTTTGTATTTTGTTTAATTCTCAACATATTGTAAGAAAAAATTTCAAACAGTTGACCGATATTAATTATCGAGAAATGTTTGCTACAAAATCCAAAAGGAAAATAAAAATATCAATATCAAATAACTTACATATGCCTCTTTACGATCAAATAAAAACATATTACTGACAGGGCGGCCATTTTTGTCATCCTTCTGTCTTCATGCACACAATTATATTATGTTTTTGGAGACACTGTTAATTCAAAACCCTTATCTTAATCATTTTATTTACAAAGAGTTATATTTGTCTTTAATATAAGAACTTCACCTGATTAATTGTGCACTATAAAAATTTTATAATTATCTATTACAGCTCCTAAAGATCCTAGGAATCCAAAAATATGTAGTAATATAAATTAACATAATATAGCCCAACATAATTAGTATTTTTATTTGGGAAAAAATAACAAAAATTATATTGTTTCGCAAACATTTTGAAATAACAACAATAGCAAATAAGGCTTAACATTTAAGATAACAATTATTTAAGAAATGTAGTTCTGTTAAAATATTTGCTTCAATATCAACATATGGTTATTTAAAACCAATTATTATTTACTGTAATTTAATAACATAATGAATTTAAATAGTAAATATTCGAATGTAATTGTTTGACTTGATTTAATACTGTACTTTGATTTAATACATATTTATGACTATTTTTTATTTTTTCAGAACAATTGAATATTTCAAGTTAATCTGAATCCTGGCTATGGCATTATGCATTGTGGAGATATAAAAATAATTAACGAAGGCTACACACAAAACAATAAGAAACACAAAAAGGTAAACAAACTGTTATGAAAACTGGAATGGTGATCATTATAATTTGGAGTGTTAATGAACTTTCATTTAACCGCGAAAATGAGGTTAGCCAAAATCTCGCGGAAAAAGACATCTTACCGGGTAAACCAACATTAAAATACTCCAAACACCAAGATCTCAAAACAACTACATACAGGCAACCAGCTTGGACAAACAAAACCATCGACTACAGAATAAAATAGACTGGTCATCGTCTATAACTGTACAGAATGAATAGTGTGCCTAAGTCCGCCATCTTAAATAGGTCTAGAAAGCCGAAACGCCTTTTAGAATTACTAAAATAGTAATGCACGTGTTTCAAATACACTGTTGTTTTGAACACTTAGAACACTCTAATGCCTTTAAAGTTTTACACATTGACAGAATATTAGTGATAATATTATTAAAATGATTAATGATAACAAATCTTTTAAGGTATTCATACATTACCAAACTAGGACTCAATATGGAACATTAAATTGCGACATGAAAAAGTTGTTCTGTGAGGATTTTTGTTTGTTTTTTGGTCAGAGACGAGGCGTAAGCGTAAAAATTAGAGTCAATAAGTTACATTTTATGAAAGATATTTTTTCAATAAATTACCTCAAGTAGTTTAGTTTTTAGAGCAGGTTAAAAGTACGATTAAGTACGCGCCAGAATCTCGCTTAACTCCCAAGGCGCGGAGCGCGCCGACCGTTTTGTTCTACCGTACCATAGATGATTTATAGTCTCTAAGGTTTTTTTAGTTACTAACATAGCTTCAGTAATACATTTCAGCTGGTTTTCCCCGTTGATGAAAATTTGATTTTCATTAACCACCCAAAGATTAAAGGTAAAATGATATAGAATGTTGTATGATACTAACGATTTATTTTAAATCTAAATATTGTCTACCTTGTAATAATCATGGCTTAGCAAACTATAACAAATGACATTTAAGAGCATTAGCATTACGTTACTATACTGTATGGAAAATCAATAAATAATCCTGTACCCATTCATTCAGTTTCTGTTTCATCCTGTTTCATTCTGCGACCACAGAATTAAATTTGTATTAATCTACCACCTTTATGCTGTGGTCGATGGGTGAAGCAAATACATTTCCTGTCTCTGGCTTCAAAGTGGGAAACCGTGGGATTCAGCAAGTGGATAACAATTAACAACAGTAATCTTTGGCTAATCTTAAAACTTTTCACTTATTAATGGTATTCAAATCACGATTAAATCCTGCAAATACAGGAACAGTAATATTTAATTTGATACAAACAGCTTGTAAACTGAATCAATATGTTTCAAACTGTATAGGCTAGAGAATTGACATTTGGGTTTTAAAAAGATAAATGTTTTCACTCACCCGTGGTAAGTGATTCCATTAGATTTCCTTCTATTATAACAGCCAAAGGCAACACTATTCGTTGGCATTTTTTTTTTAAATAAAGAAAAACTTTAAAAAGTTCATAATGTATCTCAGACCCAGTGCGAAGGTGGGTGGAAGAACATTGAACGGACGATGGCGCTCGGGACTAGGGGTAAGACAGGTGGTGTGCCAGACAGCGCTATTCACATATAACTCTCACTTTAACCTTCAACCATGCAAAATTGTCTTAAACAATTACAATTATAAACACAAATAATTAGGCTGTAATTTTTAATGCGTACAGTCAATGATTTCCTGAAGGAATAAAGTGCCCTAAAGTTAGTAAAGGTATTAAATGACGATGCCCACAGATTTCGTGTCAAGCTCAGTGATTGACACCCAATCCTAACCAAGATGTTTAACGGGTCACAAATTTTATTCAGATAATTTTACTTTGATGACTACAATACAAGCAAATGTTTTGAAACAATTATTTTATTTTTCTAACCAAATTATTTTATTGAATATATTTGTCCACTATAATAATAGCAGTAATCTCGAATACTTCAAAAGTTACTTGCTTTTTACGAATTAACTTTAAGCTAGACTGTTAACTAATTAAACATTTCTTGTATTGTAGTTGTATTGTAATTGGTTCTTTTAGAACAAAATATATTTTTAACAACCATAATTGAAGTTTTAGTTACAGTATTAAATAGTTAAAAGTTTGTTATGTTTAATCAAAAAAGTTAATGTATATTAAGACTTAAATGTAAAGTAGATTACAGCATAAAAGTTATATTACAAATTACTTTATTAAGGTTTGAATGAACCATTTAATCATTATAGTGTTTACAAATCATTAATGTTCGTTTTTAATTTAAATTTTGTTATAAAGTTAATTGTTTCTGGCACTTAATCTTTACTTTGAAGGGTTTGAAGTAAATGTGACTTTATGAAACAACTAAATATTTATGATTGCTAATATAACATTTTGAATAATACAAAGTGTTTACATATTTTATGATACCTAAAAGGATTGCATTTTAGATAATTTAAAAAAACCTTAATTAAAAATTCATGTTACTGTAAGATATTTTATAGCTTTAAAATAACATAGTTTCTCTTGTTGTTTCTCCAGTGGAAATCTTGAAATTTAAGTCATGCAAAAATGAAAACCTATTTACAGTTTTTTGTATTTCAAGTTGGATATATGTTTTACCACTTTGGTGTCATTAGAAAATTTGGAAGCTGAATTTATGCAAAGGATTACGAAAATTATCATAAGGCATTTTAAAGATAAATATTATTGAACAATATTAAAAATTATTATTAATAAAGATAAATAATATAAATAATAAAGATTATTATTAAGGCAATAATAAATATTATTGTCATAAAGGTTTAAGAAAAAACATAAAACATTTATAAAACCAATAAAATGTTGGCTGATATTATTATTATTATGTTACAATACTACTACATTTTATTGATCAGAATTTTAGATATATTTAGAACTGGAGGGTATGAGATAATTTCGTAGTTCACCTAAAGCGACGCAAAGGTGGATACCTAAAATACAGCAATCATGAGCAATATTGAAAAAAATATAGTAAATTGTCTACTATACTAAACAAAATTATATGCGATTGAATTCTATACTTAACGTATATTATAAGCGATGTTTAACAACAATAAAAATGGCGATTTTATACTACACTAACAAAATATATGTGTTTGTATACTATACTGAAAATATACACGCCAATGTATAATAAATTGAAAAAAAATATAGATGATTGTTTACTATATTGAAAACAATACAGGGGAAAGTTTTCCATATTGAACAAATATATTGCACTGTATACTATACTTAAACAATATAGATGATTTATTATATTGAAAAAAAATATAGGCGAAAGTTTTAGATATTGGGCAAATATATTGCACTGTCTGCTTTACTTAAAAAATATAGATGATTGTTTACTATATTGACAAAAAAATATAGGCGAAAGTTTTAGATATTGAGCAAATATATTGCACTGTCTGCTTTACTTAAATATAGATGATTGTTTACTATATTGAACAAAATATAGGCGAAAGTTTTAGATATTGAGCAAATATATTGCACTGTCTGCTTTACTTAAAAAATATAGATGATTGTTTACTATATTGACAAAAAATATAGGGGAAAGTTTTCCATATTAAACAAATATATTGCACTGTCTGCTATACTTAAAAAATATAGGCGAATATACATATTTTGAGTGCTATTTTGAAGATATTTAGCAATGCAAAGAGATTTTTTAAAGAAATTTAGAACATTGTTTACATAAATATGTTGGAAAAAAAATATAAAATGATTTTTTGTGAAGCGAAAATTATAATATTATATTTTTGTATGTAACTTGTGTGCACTTTAATTTAGTTTATTTATTTAGTTTATGTTTGTAAATAAATAATAATGTTTTGTAAATACAGTATGTTTAAATTTTTTTTTTTTTTTCAGTAGCTTCTAAACAAATTTTAAGTGGCAGTGGAAACACTCTTTATTGGAGATATTGCCTAACAAATTCGATATTTCATTGTTGTATGTCTTTGCATAGTAATAAATGTACAAGTTTATATGAGTCTAAGTATAACGATCTTATATAACTTGTAAAAGTTTAACTCTATATGTTTGTATTTGACAGTTATATTTAATTGCTTTCTTCAGCTGATTGGAACTGGTAAGAAACCAAAACTTTTAATGTAGGTGTATTATTAATTGTGTTAGGGCTAGTCGACGGATTTGTTCAAAGTAAGCAGTTTGTTGTATGGATTGAAATCCTATCATATAGTTATATTAAAATATACAGTTTATAAATTATGTATTTACTAACTAACCTGCTATCAAAAAGAAACAAGTTGGTAGATTTTACTTTAAAATCAGCCTTGTAACTTTATTTTTATATCTTAAACTTATGCAATTGTGTTATATAAGTGTTCAATACCAATTCCTTACTTAATATTCAAGGATTATTACAATCATAAATATCATTTTCGTTATCTTCCATTTTCTATTGGGATGAAGGTGTTGGAGATTGGATGGAATCTAAGAGCACTGTATGAATATTTCATGCAATAAAGCTTCGACTTTACGGCCGTATTTACAAGTCTGGAAGTAAAGGCTCAGACAGCTCTGGTTAGTCACGAGAAACTTTTCTTGAATTATTAACCATTACTTGCACTTTGTTAGTAATTAAAGTTCATTCTTGAAAAGTCGTAAATATACGTTTGTGATTTACAATATTATTTTGGGTACCATACTGAAATCTTTAAGCTAAATGAAATATGTAGGTGTTAGTTTGCACAAAAGAGAGATAATCCACCATTTTACAAGTGGTAATTGTAACTAGTAGTTTTGGCTTTAAAATTGGTATTGCGTTTGTAGTTTATTATATTTTACTTCATTAACACAGTTTCCCTGTAAAATGCAATGGAATTATCATATTTACTGAAGTAAATTACAATTGTGTAGATTTTTTTGTTTAGGTGTTTTAGAGTTGGTAGTAATTATGTTATTACAGTATTTTCTTACAGGGTACTTAAACAAAGTGATGAAAATTAAATTAAAAACTCAAACTTATAAAATAAAAACAAGTACTCTAAACCAAGATCATGAATTATCTTACTATAGTTTCCTGTTGACTATATATTATTTTATTGAATGTATATCATACAATTATTCATTGTTAATGTGTTACGAGCATTCATATTTGAAATGATTTTCAAACTTCACAAATGATTTTGTATCAATACTAAGATTTAAGATTTGGATATATGGGTTAAATATAAATATAGTTTGAATACAAAATTATTATTCAAATGATCAGAATGTTTTAATTGGTTTGACGATTATATTACACGGTGTAAAGTATCATTTAAATTGAAAAGTAATGCAAACTGTATACGTGATTGAGTTATTGAAAGTACTACAATTCTTTTTTCATTTGATAAATACTATTATTTGATTTCGTGCCTTACATTCTCTTTATAATTTCCAGAAATGATGGAAATAGCCAGCGCAGGATGAAGACACATGACAACATGTTAGCGACGTTTTGGCTAGTGATCGCCGCCGTAGTATCAGCGGGTAAACATAATTAGTTAACATTATTTCTTTAATTAGGTCTCATGCAAACACGTGTTGGTTCTTACCAATTAAATATATGTTTGCCATAACGATTATATTAAATATCTATGTACCTGATTTAAAACGTAATTTAATGACAGCCTAGACACAACATGTTAAATGGAACTTTTAGTGTCAATACTGTTAAAACTTATTAGTTTTAAATAATATTTTTTTATAAAAGGTATTATTGTTTTAGTTAAAGGTGGTTAGTAGCCTATCATTATAATAAACGATAAGCATTATATCTTACCAATTTTCCTGTGTTTAACGTACTTAATTCGTAAAACAGATTAAGCATATTTAACATATTTCTTTACTTTTTATTTAATTTGTAAACACTTTATTAAAATATTTAAATATACAAACACAAATGAAATAAATTTGTTTTACTCTAATGCAATAACGGAAATATATTAATGCATAAAATATTTATAGAAATGAAATTAAAATTTTTATAAAATGAATAATCAAAAATGTAATTGTTAATCATAAATTGTTTAAACCTTTTAAAATGTTTCATAAACTTTTAATTATTCATGTGAAATTTTTTATTAAACACATTGTAAATAATAATATAAATATGATAATAATCAATAATCACGAAAAGAACAAAATAAATTGTAAACTTATAAAATATTATAAAATATAGAACTAACATTTCTGTATTTAGGTATTTCATATATTTATTATTACATGATTATTTTATTAGAATACAAATTTACTTTTTCTCTAAGGAAAATAACACTTAATTTCTTTAAACAATTTTCAGATAATGACACACTTTTTCTAATGACATCATTTTCAAACGAAACTTCAACTGAAATGATGACTTCAGAAACTACTCCTGAATGGACTTCAACTCCGCCGAGACCAACATTTTTTCTACCACGACAGCCCCATCACCATCAAGGATCAAGATGGGGTCCTTATTTTGAAGAAGGAGTAGGCCCTCATAATATAACAGCACGAGTTGGTTCCACAGTTCGATTGGATTGCAAAATAGGACTTCTTCACGATAAGACGGTAAAAGATAAATTTATGTCGAATATTGAATTTAATTATTTCAGTTTATTAAATGCTTCTTGCAGCTATGCTGTGTTACGAGTACAGAAAACAAGTATAAATAATCTAGATTTTATTTAAAATTATTTTGGTCATATTCTCAGATTAAGATATTTTAAGCTTATAATAAAACAATAATTTAAGTAAATTATTTTGAAAATTTTACATGAAAAAATAACAGTTTTTATCTAAATATGTTACTAAAAATCTTTTTAATATGATTTAGTAAATAAGTAGTTAAATTATTTCCCTATCTTATTTTTATTTATATACTAGCTGACCCGTACGGCGTTGCCCGTGGTGGTTGACATGTTCAGTCTTTTTAACGTAATTGTATTCTTTTTAAGTGTTCAGTCAGTGAGTTGTATCCGGCTTTTATATATATATATATATATATATAGATCTTAAATAATAAAAGCACTATTGTCATAATAATAAAAGATCTTAAATTATGATTTTAGTAACTTTGATCACCCCAAACCCCTCATAAAATTTCGAAATTTTTCATACCCTTTCTTGTGATTACCTATGGTCCTAGAGGAAGCTACATACCAAATTGCATTCCAATCCATTCAGTAGTTTTGAAGAAATCGTGATTTAATAACTTTGATCCCTAAACCGCCCTAAAATTTCGAATTTTTTGAAACCCTTTCTTACCAAGCAACTATGGCCCTAGAGGAAGCTACATACCAAATTTCATTCCAATCCGTTCGGTAGTTTTGAAGAAATCGTGATTTAATTACTTTGATCCCCCCACCCCCCCCCCCCCACTAAAATTTAGAATTTTTTCAAACCCTTTCTGAGTAAGCAACTATGGCCCTAGTGGAAGCTACATACCAAATTGCATTCCAATCCGTTCGGTAGTTTTGAAGAAATCGTTTTTTATTTGTTCCCCCAAACCCCCTAAAATTTCGAATTTTTTCAAACCCTTTCTTAGTGAGCACCTATGGCCCTAGAGGAAGCTACATACCAAATTTCGTTTTAATTCGTTCGGTAGTTTTTGAGAAATCGTGATGAGTGAGTCAGTGAGTGAGTGAGTGGTATTTCGCTTTTATATATATAGATTGATTACGATACTATTACTGACTGACGCAATTTTTTATTCAATCCTTATTCAATTGCTAACAAAATAAAATTAGAAAAAATATAAATAATAACCAACAATATAATTTACAACCGTTTGGTACTTTGCAAGTTTTGTTTAGCACTTAAAATATGTATATAACATAACGGGTATTTAAATACTAAATAAATTTAATTTTACGTGTAAATAACAATGCTTTACAATAACTACCCATCCCAAAGCATTTTGTGACAAGAGCTTAGTCTAAGTACAAAACTAAATTGGTACATAAAATTTTTATCTGATTGTACTTATCTTTTCAGGTCACGTGGCTACATCGGAAGTTTGATTCGATTCACTTGTTGACGGTAGGAAGAAATGCTTACAGCACTGATCAGAGATTCACCCTCAGTTTTCGTTATCCAAATAACTGGAGGCTGGAGATTGTTTTCGTTACAAGAAGGGACGAAGGCCTGTACGAATGCCAAGTGGCAACGCATCCCCCCAAAGTAAACACAGTATATCTCAAAGTGACAGGTATGCTATTTGGATATTACTAGGTAATTGTTGTAGTAACTGATAACACAAGATATCTGGACTCCAATTTGACTTATATTGTGAAACTGAGAGAATCCAAGGAGAACCTACTTATATTTTTCAGTAAATGACTAAAGTCAGTAAAATTTACCTTCTTGATTTTGTAAATTTCCAATTGTATTACAGTCAGCCATTTTTCTAATCCCAATTTAGAGTTGCTCTTTAAATAATCATATTAATGCAATTTATTAGGAACTTTAGTGTAATGTAATGTAATTTATATTTAACTTTTGACCTTAAGTTTTAACACCTTAAGTTTAAATCGATCGTTAGTTTTGAATTCTGAAGTTTTGCTGGGTTTGTTTAATAACTTCAAATAAAAGTTACAAGTTTGCTTATAATAATAATACAAAACAAACAGTAATACTTAACGTCTTTATTTGTTTTGAAAATTATTAAAATAAAATATTTTAATAAAACAAACGAAAATTAAAAGATTTTAATAATAAGTTATTATGATATCTTAACAAAGAAATATTTGTCGCATTGTAATATAAATATGCGTTATAATTAATGTATCTGGTGTACGCTGTAGGAAATAAATAAATAATAATACTTAATCAATAAATGATATTATTACAGCCCCTGAAGTAACAATAATGGATGAGAAGCGGCATGTTGTAACCGAAAGGTACTACAAGGCAGGTAGTGTCGTGGAACTGACATGTGTAGCTGGTCAGATTGAACCACCTGCGGATAATATTACTTGGATGAATGGAGACTTGGTTGTCCTCAAAGGGATCAGGTAAAACTATTGTTTACTCTGAACATTCTAATACGCTTTGATAAACTAAATAGTTTGAACATAAATAATCTCAAGAGGAGAGAGATGATAGCAATTGCAATAGTCTTAACGTTTTGCTAGTTGAGTCTATTATAGAAACCAAACATGAGATGGATATAAATATATCACAAATTATTAAACAAATCTAATTTTGAGCTATCGTTATTCATTTTAAAGATACTCATACGGATAAAATTATATTTAAGTAAAACGAGTGGTGGGGGGAACAAATAAGAGATTTTGCTTGACTGATTCCAAATACATTATTCATAATGTTATTACAATGTCGCATTGAAACTACATTTTTAAGGTTTATCAAATTATAGCAAACTTCTGTATTATCTTTTAAAAAACGTTTAATCGTTTGAATTAATTTTTACCAAGTGTCTACTACCAAATTTGTACATTTATTTTAGTGTGAGTATTTTTAGTTTATTCTTTACTTAAACCTAATTTCGATTTTTGAATTATTTTGTTGATATACAGCTGACAAAATAATACAAATAATAATTAGCTGTATATAATTACAAATATTATAAATAATCAATAATTAATAGTGGGTAATATTTTTTGTAATATCCATAATTTAACAATATGCAAATTGTGTTATAACTACCGAGAGCATATTATCATTTATAAGCCATTTTACAAGTATTTGAAGTTATCAAGTTTACAAAAATAATATTATATACATATTACGTAAAATTTAATAATATATTGTATTTCCCACCTCCCCAATTATAATATACAAAATATAGGAAATATTAAGTATTCGCACTTAATATATATAGACATAGTATTCGCTCTTTAAAGAATTATTTATCTATTGTTAAAGGTTTTATATATACAGTACAAGTTATGTAACATTTTAGCATATAATCCTACTTATAAAACAATATTCGTTATTACAAGTAAAAAGCTATGCAGACAAATTCTAATTAAAATTGACACAATAAATAAACAACTGTTGAAAATAACCAAAACAATATTGTAACGAATCATAGTTTTTTAAAGAAAATGCAAGAAATTATACTACTTTCACACACTTAACTTACATATGCTTGTAAACTATCGCATTAAAACAAATTAATTTTGTAAATAAAACATAAACTGCATTTCCAACATTTCGTTACTGTTATTTGTTATTTATTATAAACATAATGTTATCACGGATAGTGTGAATATTGTAAACGTTTTAAAATACTATATTTGTGATTATAAAATTATTACAGTAAATAAAGTAAAATTCTATAATACAAATCAAGTGAATTATAAAATGCAGGTTGCAAAATAGTATAAACAAAGTATATGCTAAATCTACTTCAACAGAAACTATTTTCAAATATTTAGCAATCATTGTTACAATCTAATTTTATATGGTATTTTTTTCAGTTACAATTCCAGTTTGGGACCGAGTACTGTCATGTCTACTCTAACAATTGCTCATGCGCAGAAAAGAAACTCCGGAAATTACACATGCGCTGTGGGTCATTTAGCATCTGCTTCTGTATCAGTTCACATACTTAATGGTAACAAACTGCTTCCATATTTGTAGTATAACCATCATAAATTTCGCTGTAGGTATTTTTTTACTCAAACTGTGATTGGTTCATTACAAGTTTGTAATATTTAAATCAGATTCTGTATTTAACAAGTAAATGAATTTAAACTAATATTCTTATTTTTATATTAATTAATACAATTCGTAAGCCACAATCAATTCGTGATTGTCGTGTCTTTCTGAACGACCAGATTGCTTAGTGTATAAATAAATTGAGCCAGATTGCATAGTGAATTTATAATTTCAAAAGTGAAAAAGCTATTTTTTTATTAATAACCATGGATCCATTTATTAGTTTTATTAATTAACTTAAACTGATTTTAAGTTAAACATAAAATATACAAATTCTGTTGGTGTTTTTTAAAGTTTAATTAACATGTTTGTTAAATGAATTTTATCACAAGTACATTAATATAAATAAGTTAGACAAACTAAGTCTGTTTTATCATAAGCGTTTTAGCTCTTGCATTTTGGAATTTATTATTTTTCATATCAAGTTTTAAATACTACAATATTTGAGTTTTATATTGCAAATAGTACAGCAGCATAAAGATTAAGTTAAGTAACATTTAAGAAGTTTTATTTTAATGGAATCTGTACATACTAGGACTTAAAAATAAAGTATTTGTAGTCATCCCCTTCAAACTAGTGTTTTTCAAATATTAGTCAACTTTTAAGTATTAAACATAATATTTATTTACATGATTAAAAAGATATAAAACTTTAAGTCTTTCATATAATATATATAAGTATGTTTATATTTGTATAGTGGGTATAATACTATATTTTATAATTTGTTAAATTAAAATAAAATATTTGTATTATTCTAAGTAAACTCTCTTCCAATGTACTTATATTTTGTATTTGAACTAAATATAGACACAAATAATAATTTAATGTATAAGTTTAATAAATAATAACAATCCTAACCAACATACGTACCTGACGTACGTACGTAACTTAAGCTGTAATAAAACAGCTGATTTCATCCATCATCTGTAATACGTAAATAAAACCCAGCGTAGGTTATACTTTGGGATTATTTTTACAACTTCAATCATTATAATTTCTTATAAAGTTGATTTTTTTTAAACAAGATTTATGGAACTAATGTATGCTATTCTACGTTATATTTGCTTTGATGTTATAAACTTAAAATAAATACAACTTTTTATAGTCAATATATTCCTTAATACTAATTTAAGGAAGAGATTCCGAAACATTCGTACATCTTTGTATAATACAAAAATTTCCAATTATTATTTTCCACTATAATAATAATAACTTCTAAACGATTTGATCCATCAATATGAAATAAAAAGCAACTTTAATTATATAATAACATATAATATATATAAATACAAATTAAACAAAATAGGCCTACAATTCTATAATCCTTATAATTGTACACATTTACCTAGTTAAAATTCCCATAATCATACTAGATAAGTCTTTGTTTTTAAATAGTAATTTTTTTAAAGTATATATTTCTGATGTGTATCTAATTAATCCGCCTGTGATTTTTCATGGGATCTTACTAGTAAGATAAACCTAATAATTCAGATATCAAAATAAGAACTACAAATCAGAAATGTATTTAACTAATGTAGGCCTAATAGTTTTCTAGTCGCTATAACCCACAAATATTTGTTTTGTTTACAGTCATGCTATTAGGACATAAGTAAAAATAAATTGCTTTTACTTTTTTTTTAGTTACGTATCGTAACCTTTTCTTACTAATTTTCTTAGAAAGCGTTTATGATTCGGAACTCCAACATCAACAACTCATTTGTTAGATGTTAAACTTTTAAAACATTAACATTTGTACCGTGACATAATATATACACATTACAAGTATAAAAGTTAAAGTTTGTGCGTAAACGATGTTATCATAATTAATGGCACAACAAGACTAGTTGATTATGCTAAAAGTTAATGAACTCTATCAACTTAAACATATTAGTTATTCTATTTGGAAACTGAGAGAGAAAACAAAATATAGTTTATTTATGTCAATGTAACTAAATTCTCCGACATTTTTACATACAAAATATGCATAAATAGAACTACATAATACAATGTAACTACTATCGTGTAAATTCTTCAACCATAGGCCAAATATTTTAAAATGCTTTCTTAGTGCGCCTCTAGTACCTATGAGCAATATGTGTATCAAATTTCAAGTTCCTAGGTCGTATAGTTTTTGAGAAACTGTGATCATTCATTCAATCAATCAATCAATGAGTGGTGTTTGGCTTTTATAAGTATATATGAATCTGACCACCTATGTATAGTAGCGCAATGTATAGTAACTGAACCAAATAAGCTACAGCTTTCGTTATAACTTAAAGCCCCTTATTTCGACCATAGAGAATTCAGTAAAAATGTTTTCAAATATAAAAAATGTCCCATGAGTGCTTTTTTTTTTGGGGGGGGGTCAATTTTTTAAGATTTTAAAATGTAAAGGTATGTCGAATGATACCTAATTTTATAGGTCTCTGTTCACTGATCATTTGGGAAAAAAAGTTTTAACTTATCTTATTGTGCATGTATAGGGTGTTCAAAAACGTTCAACAAGAAGTGTTTTGCAGTTAATTTTATTGTTAGCATATAACATAGCCTACATAAACCACATTTTTATCCTAGCTTCATAACAAAATACCCTTTCGAAAAAAGTGCTTAAGTTGGCCCTTATTAAAAAAATTTCATATTTAAAAATGCATACAATTTTGGAATAAAACAGATTAAATCTCAAAAACTCCAAATAGTAACGTTAGTCGTGCAGCAGATCATTTTAAAGGTCTTTCAAACACAAAGATTTGATTTATTCAATGTTCGATTTTATATCTAACCGTTTCAAAATAACGAATGGGAAACTTATTTTTCACACAGGTGGTCTGGTTCACACGATATACAAAAATACACCTTTCAATACATCTTTATGGCCAATATTTCTTGCAAAAGTGAACCGTAATAGAAGTCAAGTAATTTAATTGCTGCATATACATAGGAAAACTAATCAAACATAAAATTTCTAATGTTGAACACTGCAATAGATAACAACAGCAAGAGACTCTTTGTCATTGAACATACAGTTATAAATCCTAAAAGCTGAAGTAATTCTAAGGAAAACCCAGCATCATGTACCGCAATAACAATTAAATATATAAACAAATTGCGTAGCTATCCAAAAATTACTAATGAAAGTTCTGACGTGTAGCAGATATACAATGGTTCAAACTAATTGGAATATTTCTAAATCAAAGAACTTTCATGTACTGCCTAAAGATAATATACCTAAAATCAACAGGAAA
>JAGFPH010002474.1:24452-56368 GCA_018207615.1 Philaenus spumarius | reverse complement strand
CCCCCCCCCTAAAATTTCGAATTTTTCAAACCCTTTCTTAGTGAGCACCTATGGCCCTTGAGGAAGCTACATACCAAATTTAATTCCAATCCATTCGGGAGTTTTGAAGAAATCGTTTTTTAACAAATTTGATCCCCCCAAACCCCCCCTAAAATTTTGAATTTTTTCAAACCCTTTCTTAGTGAGCACCTATGGCCCTTTAGGAAGCTACATACCAAATTTCATTCCAATCCGTTCGGTAGTTTTTGAGAAATCGAGATGAGTGAGTCAGTGAGTTAGTGAGTCAGTGAGTCAGTGGGTTTTGGCTTTTATATATATAGATTAAGAACAAACTTTCCTCTTTATAAAATGTATTCTAATATGTATTTATCATGTAATACTAATTGTGTTTGTGTTTACGTTTGACGGCCTCTAATGGTCTAACTATTGATGATACAGTTCTGACTCTGATACTCCTAACACACTAATCATAAACAAACAAAAAACAGTTAAGGCGGTTATGAAAAAATGTAATTGTAAAATATTGCTAAATAATGGATTAATACTTTACACCTGTATACATATTTGTTTTACAGTATATAAGTTAAATATGATCTTATGAGTAGCATGTAAATATTTACCATTTTGAAATGATTAACAAGCAATTAATTCTATTGGTGTAAAATTGGTTGTCTTTAGGAAAAAGCATAAGGTATTATTTATAGTCTGTTATTAATAGTGTGTGCTTGTGTGTTTAAAAACCCTGGAACAATTTGGTTTGGACCAAATTATTTAATTTCTGGAGATGTATTACTATTCCGTCAAATTTACATTTCCTCGAAATATAAAGTTTTTACTAATTTGTGAATAAGGAATTTATTTGATAATATCCATTTTATTTATTGCTTGCATACAAATTTGTGTTATCGTTATAAAACATTCTTTCTTTGTGGATAGCTAAAGCGTAATTGTTATAATCCTACTTAACAAATACCTTAATCCTTGTCACATAGTTATCTTAGATAATATGTTGAATCATTAATTCAATAAACCATGACAATGGAATAATATTTATAATTCGGCACAGTTACGTTTAATATTAAAAACTAATTACTATAAAGGGATTACTAAAAGCTTGATTTTCAAAATTTAATTTACTTAAATTGTCAAACTTATTGTATAGTATGGTATTTTCTTGCAGAACCGTATAATAACTTTTTACAATATGAAGAGTAAAACCTACAGATACAAGTTGAAATACTATGTAAATAAAACAAACTATAATCGATTGAGCTCCAAATTCAAATACTTTTAGTATAAGTATGTACAATTTGGTTACTGCAATTGTTTTTAAAAAGTATAATTTTATCCCTTTCAAACAACAAGAAAATAGATCAAGGTTATTTTAAAATTAGTTTATTATGTTACAAGTGGATTTAAAAGCTGCACCATATTTATATGTAAACATTATAAAAACAATTATTATGTATTGTTTCAATATCTTTGATTGACTTACTATGTAAATATTACTTTTAGTTTTTTAAATAAAATCTAATAAGATTTTTCAACTGCAGAGCAATATAATAATAGTTATTACTTATTGCTTATGACAGGCGAGCTTCCAGCAGCGGTGCATGACGGGAGTTCAGGAACAGTGACGTCGTGCCTAGTTGCAACATGGCTACTGACACTTTGCTGCTTAGTAGTTACGGATTGTGCATCTCTAAGCAGATGACACACTTAGAGAATTGGCAAGTAGTTTAACTTGTACAACCTGTTATTGAGAACTGTCCTGCTAACTTATAATTATAAAATTATCACATTAACTGTTTTATTTAATACGCTTTCTATACTTTTAACAAACCATTAAGTCTTAGTGTTTAGATTGCATAGTTTATTTTGTAATGGTATTGAATACAGCGAATGGAAAGAAGTAGCCTACACTGTAATACAAATATGTTGTCATACATTACATTCATGAACTAATTATTAATGAGTCAAGATACTACTGAGTTATACAAACTTATTATTTAGATTTGCATACATATTTTATACATTATTTCGTTTTATAGTAACAAAATAAATTTAAAACCCGGTTTAAGTTTGTATTATTATTTTGTAGGTTTAAAATTCTTTACAAACTTTTTTCTTGACATCAAAACTTATTTACTGATACAACACTACTAGACTTGGTACACTATTAAAATTTACAAATAAAATTTTACATTCTTCGATATTTCATTTTTTCTATTGCATTGTTGTCTGTTATGTAAATTTGGTATACTTTTAATTTGTCTCAGATAGGCTATTTAAAAGAAACATAATTGAAAATCTGCAATGATTTGTAATAGTTATGCAGTTTCCTTGTCCTTTATTACGTCAACATATTACATAAGTGTTTGTTTGTTTCCAGGTACAACAACCTAGAACAAGACGTAGGACATTAAAATGACGTAATTTATAGTTTCGGAAAAGTTTGAATTATAAGACTTAATACTATAGTTAAATCAAATTCCATTTAGTACACAAAAGAACATTGTATTTTAGTGCCGGTGTACATATTACTATGTGCCAGTTTGTACGTTATATTAATACATTTGGGTTTAGTACTTATGGATACTTGATCGGTATTAACTCATCTGCAGCACAACATAATATGATATTTGGATGAACATTATTTGTTTGACGAATAACAATTTATAATTCTCCTTAAATTAATTAGCTTGGATTTAAACAATTGTGATATTTCAAGGGAAAAATATATTTATATAACTGTATTACTGAAAAGCTAATATTAAAACAAATATAAGGTTAGAACTACCTAGTTGTAGAATTCGTATATAAAAAAGGTATGTAATATATTATCTACCTATATACCATATTCAATTATAAACAGTATCATATGCAATGAGATATAATATGAGTATATTATTTCAATTATGTAACAATATTTTCTTTAACTGAATTTGATTACTATATTTGATGGTCAATTGTATGTAATGGCAATGTTTGTTTTAAAAACATTGAAACGTATTTTTTTTACAATTTTATTCATATTACAAACGTCTTGTTGTGTCTAAGAACTTAAATACATTTCAAAATATAGTTATAGTTTGTATGCTTTACCATTCATTCTAGAAAATATACTACTGTATAAAACTAGTATATTCGAAACAGAAAAAATCTAATACAATAAATACGATTTAAATATTAAAAAACCAATAAAATTGCCATTCTATGTAGCTTTAATTTGCAATATTATAGAAGTAGTATATAATCTTCAAGAAACAAAATTTAAAACACAAAATAAATCATTTAATAACCTAAAACAAAACATGTATTAATATTAATACTGTACAAAACCATTAACTCATAATATATGATGAATGTAAACTTCCCTCATATATATTTTGTGTAAAAATGTATCTCTTTCAATACAAAGAAATCATTTCAGTATCATTATATTCATATGTACTTTTTAAACTATTTGACATTGTGAAATTTTTTTATAAATGTCATGTAATTATTTAAATAATGTATTAAATTAGTTTGTATGTTCTAGACAAATAAATTCTTATGATCATTTCCTATTTACGAGATAGTCAGAAATTATTTTTTATCGTACTGTTTTTACTTCAAAAGTAAAATATATATATTTTTTTGTAAATACAAATACTTATGTTCTAACAACGCATGTATATAATGTTCTATTTATAACGTTCTAAATTATCTCATAGTAATAAAACTAACATTATTATATTTATGTAACAAAAATTATAATCTGGATATTGTTGTACATAAATTGTTACTTTATAATAAACTTGTAAATATTTTCAAACTATTTCTTTATAACTAATTTATACCCTTGACTGATCATATTTAATTATTTATATAGGCCTAGTTAGTTCCATTCCATAACCTTTATTATTTCTATTAATTTATTTATCTAAAATAATATGGCAATTAGGAATGTGTTTGTGCCAGTGAGTTAAACTAATATATAACTTTTAAATACAATTTTACTAAGAATATTTTTACATTATTTGGAAGCTTGTGATAAATTACATAAATATGTTTTTAAGAAAATTAGATTTGGTAGATGTTATACAATACATTAAACAAATAGCCTTACATAACTCCATATTGTTTGTAGCTCGTAAGCAAAATATAAGGTATGTTCCTAATTAAATATATGCACGTAAACAAATTTCTCTATTAACGTAAATTACGATGTAAATTTTGCGTAAAATATCAGACAATTGTCAGCTGATTTTCTACACCGTTGCTCGGGTAATACCATTAGACTGAAATCATGCGTATATTTATTATATAATTAATATTATTTAACTTGTAATTTTTATTTGATCATGATTCTTCAACCTGGATTACTTATGTCCAAATTTTATGTCTAAATTCTAAAGTAAATTTGACTACTAAAAATTTTTTTTTAATGTACTAAAATCATTTTTTTATTATTTTTTTTAAATGATAATTGTATCCTAACATATTTTAGGACTATTTTTTTTAAAAAGAGTCATACATCAAACAATTCTTAGATGTTCTATGAGTACTGTGGTGAATTTAAACAATTAGAAACACTGAAGCCCCAACCACAAGTTCGGTGAATAAAACTACACAAATAAACTGAAACACATTTATTAATATAGTTATTCAATTCCCTGCTGTACATATACCGAAATGTGGTTGGGGCTTTAGTGTTTGTTATTTATTCTATTTAAAAAAATTATAAAAAAGCATACTATTTTTTATTTAAAAATACAAAACAAGACATTTGAAAACAAAATTAAAAATCGTATACATTTTTTTTATATATTTTTTAAACACGTACTTGGTAAGTATTTGAGTTGTACTACATTTGTTTAAATAAATTTATAAAGTTTTACATCTCTATGGGTTTGGTGGATTAATTAAAAAGTTAGACTGTCACTTAAGTATCGTCAAATTGACTCAAAAAACAAGGATGAGTACTACTTGTAACAACGAAACTGTGCAACTGACATCTGTGGTTGGAGGGGGGCAAAGTACTGAGATGGGAGTTAGGAACACGCATCTAATTTGTCAGATACTGCGATTTTGCAAATGGTGCATCGTCATTTTGACGACACATAAGTGATCGAGGGCTTAGCTGTAACGATGTTAGGTGTATAACATATTTATGTTGTAATATTAACAAAATATTTATCCCATGTTTTTAGCGCACGGATTATATAATTAATTTTATCCATCTAATTATATTAATTGGACTTGTGTATTTGGAATAATTAACTTACTAATCTAACGTTATCAATGTCACTTCAACAAAGGTATTTAAGAAATGCATACAAAAATAAATTAATTTAATTCACTACTATAGGAAATATTTAAACTTAAATTGCAAGTTAATTATTATACAATTTTCCTTTACTTTGTAATAAAATAATGAAATAAATGAAAGACGATATAGTACATAAAACTAATTTATCTAAACCAAAACACATGTAATTAAAATTGTTGGCAAAGTATTAAATAATTTAATCAGTATCAAATTGTAACTAATACATGTATAATAATAACCTACATATATTTTGTACGATACAACTTAAATAATTCTAAAGGTAGAATTCACTATTTTGAAACTCGTTCCAGTTAATGCAGGTAATAATTTAAGAAAGCATTTTGTTAAGTTTATCACGTCACAAGTAAATCCTAATACTGACGAGGCTCAATGAAAGTAATTATAAACAATGCGGTAAATAAACTAAATATTACATTTATTTAGTTGTTTGTTGTAAATTAGTTTAGTTTATGTGAAAAGTATTTGGGAACGAAAAAGTTTAAAACCAAATATATTTTTTATTATTATTATTAATTTTTTTTACAGATGTTAATATAAAAAGGTCTTTTAAGTGAACTAAAATTTTACTTATTTGATAAATCAGGAATAATTATTTTGAAATCTAATAAATCGAAAAAATAATTTAACACCTAAGCATGTTTGACTAAAATATTAGTTTACAATATGATTAGCTTTTAAATATCTCAATTTACAAGCACATCTTTAATAATTAATAAATAAAAATATTATTAACCCCATAAATATGAACTATTATACAGTGTGTCATGTATATTATAATTTTTTACATTAATTATTCATAAAAAGGTATCAGCACAATTGTATAGCGATATATTTTACCCTTTAAAAGCAAACATAAATTAGTATTTTATTCACTGGTAAATTAACTCTTCTGCAAGAAGACATACATTTATTTGTATTTTCACATTTAATGTGGATGATAATTTGAGTATAGTACTTATTTTGCTAGTACTTTTTTTGTAGGTAGTGTTTGTGTATTTCTTAGGCAAACTAAAATGTTTATGTTTTTTATTTTTACGGCTTAGTGTAATTGTATGTTGTAAATCAAATAATTTATGTTCTAACAGTGTAATTCTAATGCACATTTATTTCACAATTAAATATCCTTATTACGAGACTGAATCAGTATTAAGCTTCGAGTGAATAATTATCCTGTATATAAAGTAACAGGTATAATTAAAAGTAGATGCATACCATATAAGCTGTTCAATAGTGTTATTTACTTACTAAAACATGCAAAATGTTTTAAAAAAATAAACAGATTTAAATAATAAAAATTTCACCCTGTTATTTCATCAAAATCTAAATATGAACCTTAGAACTCCAAGTACGAATTTTCTAAGATTATAATTTAAATTAGGCTAAATCAAAAAGAAAAATAATCATATTGCAAGAAGTCAAAATTATTGTATACAAATTTTATGTTTTTTCAACTCCAATCGTTATTTATCTGTAAATTCTAAATTAATAAGTGACTTTGTGGTAAAATTTAAGAAACCATTTCTAAGAGAACATAGTTTGTAAAAAAATACGTATAATATTAATAGGCCTATCAATAGAACTAATATTACAAATTATTAAGGTGTCTTAGCTTTTAAGTCACTAATGTCCTGTTAAGTGAAATATTTCAATATGATAAAAAATTTAAAACTATATATTCTACTTCGATTCGTGTATGAAAATGCAGTTTATTATAATAGGATTAAAAGTCTTGCTTAAAGTAACTCTACAAAAACATATTAAAACAATAATAATACAAAAAGTGTTTCTGTAATTAACTATTGTTGTAAATTGTTTTTAACTTTTTAATTATTGACTCAGCTATAAAATCACAGTTGAAGTAAATATAGGCTACACTGATTTTGCATCGGTTTATGGAGCATATTAACTGTTTATTGCGGGTCGGTAAATTTATTGTGGGCTATTTTCATGAAATAGAAATTTAAGATTATAGTCCTAATTATAATTTATACCATTTGAACATAGTTTTTTGTATTATATTGTACAGCGTTTTGTGAGTATTTTTAATATGCCAAAGCATATAGTTTTGTCTCTTATGTTAACATAATAATAGAAAATAAAACATTTGTTAATTTTACAAAAACAACAGGAAGTAATAAAAGAAAACGTTTGTTGTTCCTAAATTATTTAATTAACTTAGGGGTCTAAAATGTAAAAGGAGATTGATTCTTTATATTAAAATGTTTATAATAGTTTGATTGGATCTTATATTATTTATCATTCTTATTTTTAACATGTTTTAAAAATTTCGTAGTATTCATTAACTAAGTTGTATATGTTTACTATTCAAATTTGTTGAATTATTCTGAACCTGTATAAATTAATTTTTCATATTAAAAAATAGGTTGGGTAATAAATTACAAAGAATGTGGAAAACCTCAAACATAACATTTTGTAATGCCAACCAATAGCATCTAATATCTGAAAAAATGAAAATTAAATTTAATTTAGAATTTTTTCATGTAATTTTTGCGACAAATTGTTTTAGATTAATAAATTAGAAGATATCCATCTTTAACTGAATCACATAATCACGTACTGCCGGCAAGGACGTAGATAGACATGACCGAGTGCACTACGGTGGCTGACACGTTGGGGTTTTTATGTGTGTTTGTGTATGTGTTGTGTGTGTGTTTTTTTTATTTTTAATGTGTGACGTGCTCATATGAGTGAAATTAGTATCTGATGATGGGGTCAAGACCCCGAAACTAGTCATAATCTTCGCAACTGAAGTCACAAGACGGACCTAAAAGGTAAATAATATATTATACTTCAAAAGATTACAATTACGTTAAAAAGACTGAAAATACTAACCACCACGGGCAACGCCATACGTGTCAGCTAGTTAAGTTATAAATTTATTTATACATTGTTAGAAAAAAACTTTTATTTTATATCTTATTTGAATAAAGAGATTTAGCTTTTGAATTATTGTGTTTGGTATAATAATATTAGAAAGACCTATACAATTAGCAAAATTAATTCAAATTTAAATAGACTTCTAATAGAAATAATACTATCTATCTTCCTGCCTCCCAGTAAAGTTTTACTATACAATATTCTAATATTAAACATAATTGTACAAAATATTATTTAAAATATCAAAACGTAAACTCCCGACAACATCTACCTATTGATGTAAAACTTAACACATATTTAATAGGTGGAATTTTATTTTTGATATGGTAAATTAGTTTTATTTAAACAGTTTTATGGATACATATAATCAAATTATTTGCAAACCATTTTTTAAACGAATAAACATGCTGTACAAATCAATAACAAATATACATTTGCACATAATTAAAATTACATAACAATTATATATCACAATTATAATCCTTAATTATATAACGTCGTTAGCGACTGTAGCAAACAAATACAGTAATAAAATAAATATATTATTATTATTATTGTTTTCTTTTACATCGTAGCTTTAGTTTGAAATCAACAATATAAAATTTAACTTATACATTTAAAATATTGTAATATGTTTGATCAAAAAACAAAACTTTACGCAAATATCAAACTTATTCATTAATATTTTGAGAAAGTCTTGTAATTGTAACGAAATTTATAAATACCTTAATTTTAGAATTTGGCAGCAAACGCAATTGTGTACAACGCATTTTACAATTAGAAGGTATTGCACTTCATAATTAACAAACAATTAAACAAAATGATTCACTATAAAACTTATAAAAAAATTATATTTAGCTTTGTATTACAAATTATATTTAATGACGGCCATATATATATGATCAAAATTACTTTATTGGTTATACTAACTTTTTATTTCAAGTAATTTAAAAGGTATTTATATTTCCCACCATTGTGAATTGTATTTCTTCTTTCCATCCTACCAGTGTAAAATTTAACTTTGATTATGGCTCTGATAAAGTTATTTATTATTCTTTGATTACCTAAGTAATTAGACACTTTAATCTCGGAAAGCGTAAAAAACAACTGAATATTTAATATTGTATGGTCGAAAGGGTGAACTATTTTGAAGTTTTCCACGAATTATCTTATGTGAAACCAATTGTGTTTAAATAATTTAAAATGTTTCACTTACTTGACAAGAAATTTGTAGCAATAGAATGTGAATCGTGTTACTTATATGAGATATTATGTCCAAAACTGTATAAATTATACCTCTTCCAAAAAATGTTAAAAATTGTTACTAAATTCAAAGATTTTATGTAACCAAGCGTGACTATTCTTCAAAAAAATTCAAATTTATTTGTAGTAATAATTTTCCAATAATTAACTTTTTTTGTTTGAAATAACAAATCCGAATTTATATATTAACAATAGTAAATTAATTCAATAAAGTATATGATGACAAAATATTTTTATTGTAATTAATATACAATTAGAAACACTGAAGACCCAACCAAAAATGTGGTTGGGGCTTCAGTGTGTCTAATTGTTTAAATTCACCACAGTACTCATTGAACATCTATTAATTAATATAATTAGAATCAAATTCGATCATTTTTGTTTTACAATTTAAACATTCAATTGTAAAGTAAATATGGTCCAATGCTATCTTAACTTTTTCTTTGAACATAGATTCTAAAACGTTTCTTTTAAGAGGTAAAAGTTTTACATTTTTAAAGTTTCATATTTTTCTACTTACTGATTTTCGTTTAGTTGCAACATGTTCAATTGGTCCGTAATATTGTTTTATTTATTTTACCTAGCCATAAGAACTTATGATTGTTTTATACATGAATACTCTAAACATAATGTTATTTTTTCCGTGTTTATTTTCTTGTTGTGTTATATTTTCCAATATTTTTAAATTTTAAAAGTGACCAATTACAATTTTATAAGTAATTATTGTTTGCCAGCGTGTAACTATTTTGCTATTGATCTATAATCTTCCTAACAGGTGACTAGCTGGAAGTATACATCCAATCTGCAAGAATTGGTACCTCTAACACAAATAAATCAGGTTTGGTAGTAGTTAATGGAGTTGGATTTACTTACCCCGCTTTCCCTCCCCGTATTTATAAGTTGACATGGTAAATAAAAAGTAAAGAGCGTAAGAAAAAAAATTATAATCTACATAATCCTTCAAAAATAAACTATTAATGGTTCTATAAAAACAACTTAAGTATATTTTAAAACTTAATATTTCTATAACTTTTCTGCTAAATATATTTTGTTGTGAAAAGCACAAAAAACGCATTTTAACTTACGACATTATCGTAGTGAGATTACAGTTTTAAATAAGATACTGAAGTTTTCGCATTGATAACAATAGTTTGGGCTTCTTTATTTGTTTGAGGAAATAGGGTATTCAGAAAATAATGATTTAAAAAGGTGTCGGACTATAGTTATCTCGATAATAAGTATAAAGTTTTTTATATTGAAAATATATCTAAACATATTTTTTGTTAGGACCATAGAATTTGTAAGATTATCTTATACATGCAAGTATAAACAGATAAACAAAATATTTCAACTATGATAAAATAATACACATACATGAGGGAGTTTTAAGTAAAACGTATACTAACCGAATTAATAATTATAATATATTATGTTGGGACACTAGTAAAATAACTTAATGCTAAAGGAGGAATTTACCTTAAAGTATTTCGTCATCGTTAGAACATTATAAATGATAACCATTGGTAGGAGAAGGGTAGATTTAAATTAGATTAGTTAAAAAACGTAACTAAAGACAGTTGCAGGAGAGTGGAGGTAATATTTTTCGACCTTTAATAGTTGCTGTAAATATATAACTTGTTGTATTTTTTGGTAAGTATAATAATTATTATTCATATCTTATTTTTTATTGTAACAATAATATTGTATGCATATTATTTCGTTTTGAATTTATTGTTTCTTTTGTAGACCAGTTGCAAGATATATTTGCAATAATACTTAACAGTTACTGTTTGCAATGGATTTTTCATATATAATAATAAAATTTTTGTATTGTTAAAATTTACATGTATTTGTTAAAAGTTGATTCTATAACTTAAGAACATCAAATAAATTGTATACAATTATTTTTTTCTTAAAAAAAGAAGTTTATTTACAAACAAAATTTAATTATTGCATTAGTGTAAATTAGCTTCCATAAAAATGTTTCGGAAATGTATAAAAAAATAAGTAAGAGATACATTATACGGAAATAATAAACTAATTAATTGCACATTTTACAAACATTAAATTGCACCGAAATTAAATAACACATTATTGGAGACTTCGTAATAATACTTGTCCATGTAATTTTTACAGTTAAGATTTAAAAACCAGAGGAAATTTAAGATTATAAAACTTGTAATTTTTTAGACTGGTTGTATAATTTGATCTCCAGTTAAATTATAAATGTGAATGTGTAATTAATGTTCGGTTAGTTTCGCTGTTGCAAAACATAATAACTACGCATCCTTCTCAACGGATTTACAGGGTGTAAAATAAACAGAAAACACTTGTTATGCAATGTGATACATTTTTTTATAACATTTTAGCATTAAAATGTTAGTGTCACAAATAACATGGTTATTTAAAAAGTCAAAAATCTTCCTTATACCTAAAAATATAAATTACCTTGCAAATATAAACATAATATTATATATTACGCTAGTTAGTTTTCCAATTGAATAAATTTACTCACCTTAATTTAATATAGTTTAGTGATATAGTGAACTTTTCAGGGAAAGTTATTTGTTGAGTTATACACGTATTTTACCAACAAAGTTATAATTTGTATTCTGTAACTTACCATTTAATATTCAAAACCAATTAAAAATTATTATTTTTTAGTTTTATGTCTCCCTTGCCTGCACGTTTTTTACTTGTTGGCTACATTATATTGGTAATACTGACAGTCAATTATAGTGGTTAGTATTACTATGTAAAGAATTACTTACCATATACGTCTTGTCTGTTTTAAGAATTTTAAAGAGTATCAAGAGCAAATATTGAACATGTAAACGCTCTATACATATGCGAATATTATTATTCATACAATAAATATGTGCATATTATTCAGTTTTATTATTAGTTTACAACTATTAGAAGCAAATTATTTTGTTGGTATTATTAAATGTATTATCTTAATACAGTCAAATGTTATCTATTTTTGTCTATGCAAACAAATTCCATTAAAATACAATATTACATTATTTGATTTATAAAGTAAACTCTTTGACAAATAATGCAATTTGTAAAATTAAGAAAAAACTAATTAATAGAAATAATTTAATTGAAAACCAACTAAGTACATGCAAATTTTACAACGATGTTAAAATTAAAAACCTATTATCAGTATTTTGTGCTTTGAACTTGAGTAAAAGTTCAAATCTACACTGCTGTTGCTAAACAACAGAAACATATTTAAACTATCTATAATCGTCAAATTTGCCACATTCAGTAAGTTAGATGGTTGAAGTTTATTAATATTTTGGATTATTACTAGGGCTCAAGATTAAGCACTTGTAAAAGATAATGTAATATCGTTATGTTAAAAGGTTTTCTATAAACACAAAAATATATTTGGAATATTTTAGCAAAATTAAACTTTAATATATAAACTATACTTATAATAGATAAAAGGTAATTACTAAAATAAATAAACAAAGAGACAATATTGTTTAAAAGTGCGAGTTTATTCATTATTAATTAAGATGCCGAACAATATCGGTTTTAATACGTTGTGTGATGTAAATTACAATGTACAAACATATATATAGGAAAGAAGATGGATAACAACTACTATAACTTTAATTATGTTATATGCTTTATTTGAATTGTCCTCAAATTCATCGCAGTATGTGATTTTTTATTTTTCATAAAATAAATCAAATAATAGCATGAAACTTGTCTTCCGTATTCTTTAAGTATTCTTTGTGTGTAGAGAAATTCATTCGACTCCAATAATCGTAATTTCAATAAATCTTTTTCAGGCAGAAAACTTAATTTATTTTAAACTTTATAGCCTACAGAACGTATTTATTTAATTTCATAATGTAATTTTGATTTACGTGTACTGGCAAACAAATTCTGATTTTTACAAATACAATAATATAGTTATTACAGTTGACACCAAATCGTTTTCTCGCACAATGACAATTTGAAAAAAATATAAAATTTTTACATGATATAGCTACTTTTTTATCTAGGCCTGGTAAAGCTTAAATGGTTTCGTAATATATATATACATATATATATATATATTATAGGCGAAAACCCTAGGTGGTAATCATAGCTTGCATTAAAACCTTCTTATTTAATACTATCTATATTAGTTCAAAACAATAACTTTATTTAAACTAAATTGTTCTATTTAATGATTTAAATACTAATAATATAAGCTTGCAATTGACCATTGATGAAACACAACTTCCTTCATTTATTTTTTGTACATTCTTATAATTACAACTGGAAATTATTTTTGCATTTTATTCATTAATTAATTAAGTTTAGCTGATATTAAACATTTTTTATTTTTTTTTATTTAATAATGTATACAAAATAATATAAAATATTTGATTCTATCTAAATACTAAATTTTAAAGATTCACAAGGATGTATCTAAAATGTATAAGTATTCGTATCTTTATATTCAATGCTGCAATGTTTTCTGCATTGCAGAATTTACATTAGGGTTAACTGCTTCCTCGCACTAGTCATACGATTTATTACGACACAATGTATTAACATTTATCTTTAAATTGGTTTTCGATATGTGAACATTAAAATCAGAATATAATATAGGTGGTTAACAGCTGTTCAGTAGTCAGTCAGATAATCACTACGAGAACATTTATACATTCGATTATACTTATATTAAAAAATCAATGTTAAGTGTAAATAAATATGTTAAATAAAAATTCCTTAGCTTACTTTAAATATGTAAACATATTCCCTGCTTACATATTGTTCTTCCATTAAATTTTAGTTTTGTATCCAGCGTAGTGTGTTCAAATAGGTCTATATTTATAAGGATTTCGACAATGAAGTTTAGTTTAATTAATTAAATGATTTTGGTTTGACAAATAATTATTTACTTAAATTTTTAAAGGATATGAATATTATTTTAATGTATCACCTTTTATGCGAGAATAGTAATTAGATAAAGCTGTAATGTCAACATTATTAGCATAACTAACTTGAAATACTTTGGTAAACTAATTATGATTAATTATTGATTAATGAATGGAATACTGTACACTATGTTACCTCTGAACTGGAACTGGACCCCACTAAGGTACTTAGCACAGGCAGTGGCCGGGTAATATGCTGATTGTTAACAGCATAAATAAATTTAACGTGTTGTAAATTATCGAATTTGATATTCTAAATAATTGCCTTCGAAAACACCTACAATAAAAGGGCGGTACATAAAAAAAACAAAAACAATATAAGTAAAAAATAAAAAAACGTTATTATTGATTCACAAATAATTATACCTATTTCCTAAAATTATATTTAATTGTTTTAGAAAATATTTTAACTATGCGGAATTACAATTATAACATATCATGCTGTTCCACTTTAGTAAAATGGTAGTGGTTATAAAGAACAGAATTAAAACAAAATATTCCTATGAAAAACATCTTTTGTTTAATAAACTATGCAATGTAATAAAAAATAACTCAATTTAATTTAAAACAATTTTAAAATGTTTTTTATTCATTGTATTCAATCATTCGACTTTAGCATATTCGTTTTGAAGTTATTATACACATTATATATGCTAGGATCCATGAAATAAGTTTTAGAACAATTTTCTGCCAATCCTAACGTAACACTTTCACTAAAGTTTGTCGACGCGTTTCGGAGTTCCTCCATTATCGAGACCTATTTCGGTACTCTATTTAGTGAAAGTGTTACGTTAGGATTGGCAGAAAATTGTACTAAAACTTATATTCGTTTTACTACATAGAAAGCATGAATTGTTTTATGTCACTGCGATTTTTAAACTATTATGTGACGTAGTGAACGATAATTGTATTGTCAATATGATGTAATTAAAATATTCTTAGTATTTCACAAAACATAAACCTTCTTTAAAAATTATGACTGTTCAGATAAAATGTATGTACACATGTCGTTCTTTCTGGAATATTGCTAATTAATCAAACAGCTGTATTATATTTCGTATTTTCGATCGTAAATAAATAAATGACTTATTTTTAAATTAATGTGAACACTGTATACACGTCATGTTTTTAGAGGTTAGTTAGACTGACTAGGACTAGCTGACATCAATTGAAATAAGCGATTTTATTTATTATGATACTTTAGTTTCAAAAACAGAAACACTGAAACAATATGTTTTTGAATAATTACTCCCTCATAAGAAGTGTTTTAATTTGGTTGCTTTATGTGCTTTTAATTACATATTTAAATTTTTATAAGAGAAAGCAACTCTTCTATTTTAAAATGAAATTTAAAGTGTAAACTTTCATCAAAACCTGAAAGGGTCGGCGATATAGCTACACCTGCTTCGTTTAAATGTGAATATAAGTACAATCTGAAATTAACATAAAAACAAAAGAGTTTCTGCATGGTTGATGTTGCGTAGTTAAGTTAAAGCCTTTGTTTAGTGTCTGTTCAAACCCATTGCGGTGCCAACGTAAGAAGGGTAAATTTACAACATTTGTAAAAAAATGTTTAAGTCTGTTTCTAACGCTGTTCCTTAGGTCTAAATTATTCTTTTTACTAAAACTTTTGACTATTTTTGTTAACAATGCAACTATATACACAGCACTATTTATTTGTTTCAACTGAACCGTATATTATGTGTTATGAGTTTAAATAGAATTAAAATTTACCTAAAATTAAGATGCACTCAGAGTCACCACATGCACTAAGACCAAGACATTAAATATATTTTTAATTTAAATTAAAATTGCAATAAAAGAAAACAAATTACATCAATATGAATAATTTGTTTACTTACTTTTTACCTAAAATTTTCTGAATTTTTTTTAAGGAAATTAAATAACATACAGTTACAGATTTTATTATTTAATACATTTTGTAAAATATTTTTTATTTTCAATGTTAAATATGTATAAAACAATTAATAATATTCTAAGTAACATTAAATTATGTTGTCATACCAAGATGTGTTTTGTATATTTTAAGAAACTTTAAAGAGTCTGTATATTTTAACAGAAACTTAGACACATTGCTTTACTTCAGTTAACACTAACAACAACGGTATTTTTTTATGCGATGAGTCGAACTGATGTTTTATCTCTCTTTACCTTCGATAATTGCTTGAAGGCTGTATCGTATAAATGGTGGTAGTGGAATTTAATCTGATGTTGCAACTTCAAATGTTTCACTTAGTATTAATTTTCCTGCATTTTGCACACAAATGCATGGCCTCTACACTAGATGGAAATAACCCGGTCTATGGTTATTTTCTGTAAGGTTACGTGCATAATTTTACTTCATAATGTTGGATTTATTACTGGGAAGATGTATTTGCATCGGACATTTAATTTTCTCTAAATTTAATCTATACAATGTTTGTTGCAGTCTTGACATGTTTATTTTGTATACTCCTTACTTTTTTTCATATATGGGTATTGGTTCTACTCTTAAGTGAAGCAGATTTATACTATTGTTTCTACGAAACGAAATAATGTTATTGTGTTTCTTGAATATATTTTTAAGATATTGGGCAAGATTTTAGTGTATTCTAAAGAAATGTACATATTAACAATAGTTGTGTCTATTTCTGTGATGTTTTTGTCTAATTTATTTTGTAATTCTAGATAAGCTTGTCTTATCTACAATGTGCTCCTGTGCAATTTGGCTTCGGCTTTACTATGGCAGTCTTTCTTTTTCATTGGGACAGTAATAAGTCTATGTATAAAGAATTGGAAGGCTGCCAATTTTTGGGAGTAGAGATAGCTGATGTGGTAGGCTAGTAGTGTACGAGTATTTAGTATTCGAATTTATCTATTCCTTTTATAATGGTTAGGTCGAGGAAATTGAGTTGTTTGTTGTTGCCTGTTTCCAGCGAGAACTTTATTTTTAGGATTGAAGCAATTCATGTTATTCACTAGGCTGACGGCTTACCTGTTAGAACCGTTAAAAACTACGAACATATAGTTGACATAACGGCCATAGAATATGATGTTTTGCTTGTACTTCTTACGACTATATAGTATGTGTTTATTTTCTTAGTGATACAAATATATGCCAGCCAGTAGTCCTGAAAGTGGTGGAACCCATAGCATGAATTTGATATTAATTTTTATGTTCGAAATTATAAGTTAATCCAAGAACCCAGAAACCTAAAAATAAAATACAAATAATTGTATTGGCTGGTATTTAAATTATATACAAATAAACATATAATTATTATAGTTCTAGAACCGGTTTTTTAATTTGTTCAAAATTTTGTCAAATAAAAACTATTAAGAAGTGATTTAAAGTAGAATCTACTTCTTATTCATATATTGGGAGTATTGTTAAATACGTTCACGTAAAGGTTTTTTAGGTGTTAATGTTTTAAATGTAATATGTTTTTGTAATTAAATGTTTGTTTTAGATTACTGACTATGCGTAGGAAATCTCTATACATATTTTTAAAGCGTGGACAGTGAAGTAGCGAAAAATGCTACAGGTTTCGACCTATAAGCAGAGTGAACCCATTTTTCAACGGCTAGCTTCATTTCTCTTCCAATTGTCTTCTTCTACTAACGTGATAGTTATAATTCGGAAATCACCATCAGAAAAAATGCTAAAATGTTTTATTTTATTTACCCCGTCAAAATCAAGGGGGCCGTTAAATACACTAGGACAGGGGTTGACTGCTCACAGAATGTTTACGTATAAGCACTGAGGACAAGTAAGTTTTGTGTTGGGCAACATACTATTATATAGAAGTCGATATTATATTGTATTAACATACTATTGTATTGCGTGCTCGAAGTGTGTCCAGACTTTTATACGTTGTGTAAATAACGCCACAAGGAATTATAATACGAAAATTCATTATTATACATCTTATTTTTTCCATTATTGTTTAGCTGTACTACACAAAATGTAATATATATAATTATATTATGTTTAGCTGATCCTGAAAATCGCGTTAAATGTGTCATAAAAATACTGTGCCAGATATCCATCAGCAACATATTTTTCAAACGTTATTTTATCAAGCGTTTATTTGCTTGGAGTTCTTTTTACAACTGAACTAAACATTTTTATGTGTAATTTACTGAGTTTAATAATAGCACTGTTTTATGTGATTTGCTTTATTGTTGAATATTTTATTTATATATATATAAATTTATATAAAAAAGTATTTTATAAATATTTTATATTGAATGTATTAAGTTTTTGGATTGTTTCTTTAAAAAAAAAAATACTTAAATTGTAATAAAGACTAGAAGCAAAAATGTTATTACACTAATAAACTGAACCTTGAGAAGCGCACTGAAACAACAGTTTTTCAAATCAGCTTATTGAGGTTGTTTAGTATAGCAGATAAAATGGTTTAAAAACAGAAATAATAGTATTTAAAGAAAGTAGGAAAACGTGGATATTGTATCGTAATGTATATAAATTATATTTACACATTTATATAAATAAATTTTCTTTTATAATGTTAGAAGAATTAAATACTATTCCTAATAATATTTAACAATAAGCTTCCAAACGAATATGATAAATTTGTTCTTTAGGTTAAAATATTAACTAAAAACAATAAAGTAGTTTAAATAATACAACCAACCGTTTACTTTGTACGGTAATACGTACATTTTACGTTGTCAGTACGAGATAATGAACGTTGTTGACAGATTATTAAATTAACTGAATATCACATGATACTGATTCTTTGCTATAAAACAAGAGTAATGTCAATGTTGGCTTACTTAAAGTATAATTAATCTTAGTACTTAAAGAGCAAATTTAATTAAGATTAGTTTACAAACTTAATCTATATGTTTAAGTTTGTAGTGTTTACAGAGAAGCTTATAAATATCGCCCTACAAAGCAGCAGCGATCATATTCGTTTAAAAAATGCTACCGCTACCAGATGCTGAACGGTAATATAATTGCTAGTTGACACTACGATGTTAAAGCCTGACTTTTCATAATATAATATAACAAATTTTATATATATACCTAAATTATATTTAAATATACTATTTTAAAATTTTTGTTCATATATATACCAATTTTGCTACTGCTCTACTTTTACAGAAGTTTCAGAATATATACAATGGGAAGATGTAAATACTACATGGTTCTTATAGTATACAATATTTAAACATAGTTTTTGTAATATTGTTGATATTTCTGACATCATTTAAGTATAAATAAAATAACACACTACTTGTTGAGCTTGTAAATCCACTCTTTTTAATAAGTTAAAGCCGTAAAACTTAAAACGAATCACAAAACAGAATACTGTTCGTTTACCTTATAACATAAAAAAAACATTAATGTAACACAATATATTTGAAGGAAATCCTTAGTTTGATCGTTATTTTATTTTAACTTAATGTTAATATTTAACAGAATGTTATTAATATATTTGGAATTATATATTATATTCTTTGTTAACATGAATAAAAACAAAAAACATAGTATTGCGTTTTTTTAATATGTCTAAAATCGTCAGGATTAACAAAAAGCATAAAACATTGCCTCAGCAGAAAGTTAAATACTAGCAAACAGACTTATCAGAATTAAATTTAGTTAACAAAACTATGGTCTTAGATCACACGTTTTAAAGGTTTGTGCAATATAAATTTATGAAAATTTGTGAATAAAATTATACCAAAGAGATATAGATCCATGATAAAACTGCAATAAAACTGTGGAACAAAGTAATTGATCTCAGATAAAATATTATTTTTATCTTATAATTGAACTGATATCGATTAGTGCAACTTGGTTAAATGATGTTTGAAAACTATTGTTAGAATACCGGTAGTGTGTTTAACATAAATAAAACATATTTATGATATTTTAGTGGAAAGTTGTAATGTAAATTTGGAGCATATTTTTGACTGATAAGATATATTTTTTATTTCCTTCATATTTTACTTGTATTTTACATTAATATATTTAGCATTCTTAATTTAAGTTACAATATTTTGAGCATTTTATATACATTTTTAAATGATTTTTTGTTTGTTTTTTTAGTTATACTTATTTCAGCTATATCATACTACAAAACACATCTAATTAATTTTATAAAAGTGTTAGTTTCAATGTAATAATGTTACATAATTTAATAACAAAGGTTAGAAATTGTATTTGAAAGTAATTTTTTTGTGATAGTGAAACTTTGATGTCTAAATTAACCTTGTAGTTTGGGTTAGTGGTTTTTAAATATACTTGTATAATTGTTTTGACCAAGTAGATAAATTAATAATATTTTCTATATTTGTAATTCAGTAAACAAAAATTAACGTTACTCCTCATTGGTTTGATAAAAGAAAATACTATAAAATATTGTATTTCATCTAGATGGTGCTTTAATTAGCATACATATCTAAATATATATCAAAGGGTTACTTTGCAGAAATAAAAATTTAAAACAAACATTTAAAAAATTTGGTATTATATTATTGAATTTAAAACTAATATAACTTATACAAATACTATAAACATTTTTTTTTTTTATTGTTGACAACTATCTAATCAACAAATATTTTTAAAATATAAGAAACACAATATATACATCACAACTTCAGTTATCAGTTTCAAATCCATCACCTGAATCTATAATATCATAGTTTTTTTTTTTACTAACAATTATACTATAATTATCTAACCTATACTTACACTAATACTAATCCCTTACTTGAGTTCAACAGAAAACAATGCAGTATAAAGGGATAGTTATTGTTTCGAACCATATCAATTAAAAGACCGAGAATTCAAAGAAGTCAGTCGTCCTCTAAACAGATTATTTTCAAATTTAGGTTGCCCTACTGCAAGTAGAAGAAGACTGCTTATGACGGTGACAGTCAACTCTTTTTTACGGAGCAGAAATCTAGGCGGGCGCTCTCTAGCTCATAGAAAAAGTAAAAAGTCTAAAATAATGAAATTAGTAGAACTGAATGCGTGTATGGAGTCTCCCCTATAGAAGACGTAAAAAAACACATTTTTCAAATGCGAATGAGGCGCTGCAGAGAGACAGTCACTTGAGTCTGATGTGTTTAATACACAAACTGATAACACCATTAGCATCAAGCTGCTGATGAAGGAACAATAGAAGAAAGAGGAAATCTTTAATGAAACTGCTCAGACAAAAAAGTTAAAAGAGGCCTTACAAATATCCCAATAAACTAAGCCTAACATAAGAGAAGGAGCCTTAAGATGGAGGAAAATGGCTTCAAGACGAAGTAATGTGTCAATAAAGATGTCAGGGTTGAGTGGGTAAACCGGATGAACAGAGAGTCCAACACTCGGAAAACTTATCTCCTGATGGGGCCTAATGCAACCCCCCCCCCTACTCTTAAAAAACCTTACTAAAGCAGTAATATTAGTATTAGTTTATCATAAAATCTCAATCTTAGTGTTTCCTTTAATTTCTACTAATATTCGTAGAAGTATAATATACTTGATATTGTCATTTAAAAATCAGTATTTCGTAATTTTAGTTAAAAAATGTCTACTATAATAAATAAATTAATTTTGTAAATATTACATTTTTCTTTAAAGGATTTAGAAGTTTCTATGAAAAATATTACGTAATATCATGTCAACTTAATAGGTATTGTTTAATATCATTTAAATCAAGCCTATATTATTGTGTAAAATATTCAGTGATAATAAAATGATCTTAAATTTTAAATTTTTGTAGGGACATATTGATGATAGTTATGACTATGACATTTTCAATTCTGCCAATATCGAATAAACAAGGAGCAAAGTTTTGGTTCTTGATTGCCAAAAAGTTAAAATTGACTTAATAAATGTTTTTACAATTACTTGAAATTCAACTTTAATCTCCTTCTCAATATTGTAATGTAAATTCAACCAAAATTAACGAATATTAATACATACAAATTTGTAAATAGTTGAAAAGATTTAATGATTTTTTTATCTGTATCACAATATGTCTAAAATGTGTATTTTCAATTGGCCGTGAATATTCGTTTTTTTTTAAATTTGATATATGTTTTTTTAATATAACAGAGAAAATTAACATACTTTTAGTGATCCAGAAAAATAAAATAAGATCCTAAAAAATTTATTATATTAGTATAATGGATATATTTTTTGCAGTTTTAAATAATTGCTTGTTAATAATAAACGTTGGATTTTTAAGTATATGTAAATGATTGATTGGTAATCTATATATATAAAATTCAATGTATGTTTGTACGTTTGTCTGTATGTTTGTCCTTTATGCGTTACCAAACCGTCCATCCGATTGCTTTGAAATTTTGCATAGTAACACAGGTTAACCCTGGGAAGGTTTTAGGCCATTTACCAAAGTCCTAGGACACTAGGGCTACGCCCCAGTGGCCCTCAAAGTTTCAATGTTAATCTTATGGAAGGTCAATCTTAAGGAAGAAGAAGAAATATTTCTTTTGATTTTATCAGAAACAGCTGTTCGTATGAAAAGCTTAAAACAGCTGATTTTGATCAACAGCTGATTTTGATCAAAAACTTAATATAATTTTAGGTTAGGTAAATCAAGCAATGAGCAGAATCCCATTATAATTTACATCGGCCCTCAGGGATACGAATTACAGTCTTTCAAAGTTTCAAATTAAGCAATAGTGAAACATTGCCGGGTCAGGTAGTACCAAATAAAAGAGAAATTACAGTAATATATACCCAGATAACACAACAGATAAGTTAAAGCTCCAGACATACGAATGTAAACGGCTATCGCAAATCTAAAATGATATAGAGACTAGAATAGAATATAAAAAGTAATTTATCTTGACATGTCATCCATACATACCGCAATAGAAATAAAAAGTCCATACCTTTGATAATAAATTATGGGAAGAAAAAAGTTATTTACATAGCACTGTACAAAGTCATTTATTATTAGGACTTACACTATGGTTCACTTATATTTACTTATTTTACATCCATCAAAGCACACATACATGTACATATATAAAAGCCAAAACCCACTGACTCACTGACTCACTGACTCACTGACTCACTGACTCACTCATCATGATTTCTCAAAAACTACAGAACGGATTGGAATGAAATTTGGTATGTAGCTTCTTCTAGGGCCATAGGTGCTCAATAAGAAAGGGTTTGAAAAAATTCAAAATTTTTGGGGGGTTTAGGGGGATCAAAGTTATTAAAAAATAACTTCTTCAAAACTACCGAACGGATTGGAATGAAATTTGGTACGTAGCTTCCTCTAGGGCCATAGGTGCTAACTAAGGAAGGGTTTGAAAAAATTCGAAATTTTAGGGGGGTTTGGGGGTGATCAAAGTTATTAAAAAATAACTTCTTCAAAACTACCGAACGGATTGGAATGAAATTTGGTATGTAGCTTCCTCTAGGGCCATAAGTGCTCACTAAGAAAGGGTTTGAAAAAATTCGAAATTTTAGGGGAGTTTGGGGATCAAAGTTTTTAAATCACGATTTCTTCAAAACTACCGAATGGATTGGAATTAAATTTGGTATGTAGCTTCCTCTAGGGCCATAGGTGCTCACTAAGAAAGGGTATGCAAAATTTCGAAATTTTAGGAGGGGTTTGGGGGATCAAAGTTACTAAAATCATAATTTCAGATCTTTTATTATTATGACAATAGTGATTTTATTATTTAAGATCTATATATATAAAAGCCAAATACCACTCACTGACTGAACACTTAAAAAGAATACAATTTCGTTAAAAAGACTAAAAATACCAACCACCACGGGCAACGCCGTACGGGTCAGCTAGTGCTATATAAATAGAAATGTTTAAAAGTTTCGTTGTTATAATTAGTATTTCTCCTCCAATAAAATTTTATAACATGCCCCTAAACAAAAATGATTTAATGCATTTTAATAACAAAAAACGATTGATTATTATTTTTATTATTTTCATTTAAAATAATATCATTTTATATAGAAAAAAAATTCTTTCGAATACAGATTGCACAATTGGAATAAGTATTACATTGTACAATGATTTCAATATGCAAATATCTTCATTCTGTTTGCAAATCCCCTATCGTGTAATCGGTTTGAAATGTAAATTACTCCATAAACCGAATAGAATTCGGAAATATTTCTATTATCTCTAACAGAGTTTATATTTCCGCCAGTAAGTATAGATATGAATGTTTACTCTAAATTTAAATTCATATTTGCCGAGCATTTAGGGAATCTTAATTTGAAAAATATTATATAAAGGGCAAAAACCAAATAGTAATATCTGTATTGTTATGGAAACACAACTTTTTTTAATTTAAGCTATTAGTGCATTTGATTCTGAGGCAAGTTATTAAATATCAAATATTTCAACTTTAAATATCACATTATACCTAAGTTTTCACTTTGCTTTTTAGTGAACTTCCATACTCAAGAAGAGCTATTGAAGTCTATCTTTTAGTGCGAATTAATATTGAGAAAGGTCAATGAGCACCAAACATGGTCCCCAGAACCCCTATTATTAAAAATGTTATATACGTATAGTCTATGTATAAGTTTTTGCACTCTAAGGGATGCAATTTACGTCCAATTTGGTCAAAATTCTGTATATACTGTGCTTTTATAAGTCTCTCAATAAATGTTTGAAAAGAGCACGTTTCTTGACCTTAAATAATACTTTCGATTTTTTTCGTAACAGAATTAACCGTTTTTGGTTTTATGTAAACAAATACATGTAGGATTAATAAAACGTAAAATACCGTAAAAGTACTTTGTTCAGATCCGATGCCTACAGCAGGGTTGCAATCTCGCGAAACGATTTTGTCCACAAAGAACGAAGCAAAAGTAGTCAATAATCTGAGGCCACAATGTCGAGGAGCAAATTCGCAAAGCGTAGTCAATTACCTCAAATTACGCGGAACGGAACATCGGTGAGACTTGGATAGGAGGCAGAGGTGCAAATACATTCTACTAACATATTTAGTACACTTTGGCAGCTATTCAGCGGCAGATTGAGCAGGCCAATTTCTTAAATAGTTGGTCAAAACCCTGAAACAAATAAAGCAAATTTTGGAAATTCAATAAATTTACATCAGTGGTTTAGATGCGGGATTGAATTTAGTTTTATTCTTTAAAGACAAAGCTTCTCCCTCGTATCTCAAATAAACGACTCGTAGTTACTGATATTTAGTAGTTCAATATTTACTACTAAGTTAGTAGTAGCTTAGTTTTCAAAGTAATAATGAACGAAGTTGTAGAACGTTAAATTTCCTTCAAGAACTTATAATTTTTAACAGTATTTATCTTCAACCGTTCAAAAAATGGAGCGATTTTAACTTGATGTGTAAATTCCGAGATTGTGTAGAAAAACTTAGCTATTCTTATTTTTTGGTATTACGCTCACTCTCTATATAAGCCTATATTTACGTATTTATATGTATAAGTTAGTAATATATTAATATATATGATTGGCACATAAAATTATTATATGTATTATATATACCTAATATATTTTTTGGAACATACGTAGTTTATAAGTAATATTTTTTAATGTCGTTGGAGACTTTTTCTACTCCCCGAATCTATTAAACCCACTTTACTGTATATATATATAGAAGTCGTACACAAATAAGTTATATATATTATACAGGGTGTTTCAGACCTCTCTTCCAAAATCAAATTTAAGTATATGAAATCGTCCGAAAGTCCAAAGCTACTCACACATTTGTTTTTTTCTTATATTTTTTTTGCTGTTGCAATAAACCTAACTTTTAAAACCTACAAAATCTATATTTTCCGAAATCCAAAACCAAAATGGCGGCCTTTTTATAATCTTTGAAAAGGAATAACTGTAAAATGGCTAATGGTATCAACATTTTACATTAATAACGTTTTTAAATATTTTTATAACAAAACTTATTTTTATAACGATACCTTATTTTTTAAGATTGATTAAAGATTTATCAAGATACTATGCTACTTTGTATGGTGCATAACAAATTTATTTCCTCTCTTACAAAATCATGATAATAGGAAATATCTTTATTGTTTTTTTTTCATTCTTAAAGCTTACTGTGAATTCGTAGCACTACACCAATAAAAATACAAAAGGATTTTATTTAAAGCGTGGTTTTAATAAAAAAAAAATTCAATCTGAATTATTTTGCTTAAAGAATAAATAAATTTGACAATGAAAACCTTGCAACGACAGTTCATAGAAATTGCTCAAGAATTCCTCCTCTTGAATGCACTTTCAAGATGAGAAATGATTTGTCATTGACTGCAAATATTATTCCTTGCATATTAATTGCACTTCCACTCCGAAAAGGCATTGAAGAGTCAAAAAAAATTTTTATATTTTTTGTATTAACACAACAACTGTTTTCTAAAACTGTTTTACATTTCATTTAAAAAAATATTATTCAATACATACAGTAATAAAAGTTACCAATTCCAAGGTTCTAGAGGGTTCTGGCTCATAACGGGAAATTGGTCTTATTGTAGGTTCTGATTCGTTTTTCTTCATCAGTTGATAAAGTAGATAATTATTCAAGGATCACTTGTAGAGGATCGATGTTGAGTTCTTCCTCATTATCCAAAACGGAACACCCATAAGACAGTTCCCCTGGCAGTTAGGAGTTCTCTTTCTGTATCCGCATTTGGTGGTGGCACAATATTTGTGTACTGAAAAAAAATAATTTTAAATATTTTAACTTGTGAATCCTTCTAATAACTGTGTACCGGTGTTATAAATTCGTTTTCGTTTATCTTCTATTCACACATCTGAGGAAGCAGCTCTTGTCCCAATAACATATATTTACTTGGTGATATGTCCTCAGAGAATTTTGTTTCGCTGACATTACAATGTCAAAGTCTGTCACACGTACATCTTTGATTGAGCTCTTTGTAGAGCATTGACTTAGCCGATATCCTTATCCCACCCTTATTAAAAACGGCCAAAGGAAAATGGGCCAATACATATGCATGAGATTTCATGGTTGAACTTGATTGACGAGCTTATAGTTAAAAGGGAATGTACTTTCTAAGACAGTTTGATATAAGTTTGTGTAAACTTATACAAACTTGCATGTTAAGCTCATTTTTGACAGGACTAACTCATACTAGTCTATATAATCCAAAAATAGTCTCTAATTGGCTTAGGCGTCATTTTTATATGGCCTAGGTGGATAACTACTAAAATAAATTTAATAATATGTAGTTCAACAATGACCAAAAGCTACTTTTTCTGATTTAAATTAATTAGAAATTACTTTCTGTTTAACTTCTTAATGAGCAATTTATATATATGGTTCTCACTATTTATAAATATTTTCAATCACATAAAATAATTGTTTTTATGTAGGAGTGAGAGGTGGAGCTTTTAAATGGGTTTCAATAGATTCGGGGAGTCGAAAAAAGTATCCAACGACACCAAAAATATTAGTTTCCTTTACATACTTTCCTTTACAAGAACTACATATGTACCAAAAATACATACATAATTTCTTTGTGTATTAATTATATATATATATAAATACATTACATACTATTTATACTTATAAATACGCAAATTTTGGCTTATATAAAGAGTTATAGCAGTGTAATAAGAAAAAAATAGCGATAGGTAAAATCACGGAATTTCTAAGTAAAGTTAAAATTGAACCATGTTTTGAACGGTTGAAGATAATCTCGTAAAATATCATATACTCTTGAAGTAAATTTAACGTTATACAACTTTTCCTTCTTTATAACTTGTTAGTCGGATAAAAGGCTAAAAGGTTAGTTAGCCAAGAAAGGCAAACGAAAACTAGGAAAATTTTATTTTTCAAAAATAAGCTAATTTTGAGCGGAGATATCTCGGAAACAGTACGAGATTCAATATTGTAGCACGTTTTGTTAGCTTTAATTTTGTAGAATGGTCTTATCGTTAAGACGCAATCACCTGCTAGGAGTAGGGACTTTTAGTTTGTTTACCTCCTAACTTTTTCAAACAATTTTCCAAAGTCAAAAATTGTGTTCCTTCCATTTTACTCTATAATTTTTTGGTGACTAGACTGTGCTGTATGTTACATATGTTATTAAAATCCTATTACCAATTACTATAATTTAAATATGTTGGCAGAAGAGATATTCAACTATCAATAGTTACATCAGTACGAATTTGAATAATATTTGTATAATGCTTGAAGGTGAAAACAATTTCGGAAATAAAATAAGATTGCTTGTTAATGCCATAGATACCTCTTCCAATTGACCTGCCATAGCAACCACATTTGCCAATTAAAAAGTGAGAGAAGAATTGGAAAGCCTTCTGATAATTTATTGCTAGTATTCTCATGTAACAAAAGTGTCTAACAATAAATTATTCATACTCACCTAATACATTTTAAATTACATTAAATAAAATAGTTCTTTCAGTCCACACACATTATAAATTAATACTTTCATCACGAACCTTTCTTTCTTCTGTCTTCGATATTTTTTTTATAATTAGTGAGGTCTGCTTTGAGTCTGTTATTAATATTATCTTATCTGTGAACTGTAAGTGAAGCGATTAAGTCCGTGAAGTCGTGACCCAGCAATCCAATCAGTTTAAAAATACCATCCACTTTCCCCGCCTTTAACTTGTCGACCTGCCATGTAAACCTCAAACCTATCAACAATAGAAGGTCGAGCACCAGTGGCATTCTGAGTTACCTACTACTATTTCTGTTTCTAGCATAACAGATATAACGTTTTACTTTGTTCTTATAACTTCCTGAATAATATCCCTATGACCTATTCCATATCCGCTACCTTTTAACAACTTCAAATTTATCGTAAATTCTTTCAATGTCTTTATCCATCGGTGAAATGTTATATTATTGACGTCCCCTTAGCATCCAAATGATATGCTATATCTAGCCACACTCTCTCGTCACACTCATCTACTCAGAAACATCCTACTAGATTAACAAAGTTTGTTAAATCACCACACTTTAGTAATATAAACATCTAATTATTTCTTCTTGATATGCCCTCTGGATCCACTAATTTCTTTACAATATATTTTTCATGCATTTACACGCTTGCTCTTTCTTCTTTTAACGCCTTCATATCTTATCGCAACCAGCTCTGAGAGATTAGTTAAGTCTTCTTTTGTCAATAAAATAGCTAGTTTTTTACTATCAAACTTCCAAAACAAGAAATAAATTGTCCATCAGTTAAATCCCCACATTATAGTTTTCCATTGACTTATCATTATACTTCTTAGAGGTTAACTGCTAACCTCTGCCGCATTACCCTTCTCACCGTACAATGTGGAAAATCCCGCTATGTTGCATTTGCTTGCATTCATATAGATCCTAAAATTTGTCAATATACCATTGAAGTAGTTAATAATTAATTAATTACAATAGATTGGTTTATAAATGTTATGTATAAGATCTAATATGAAGCATAAACACTTATCAACTGAAAAACTTTATGTATAAGTACATTTTTTACAATCGTAATTAAAATATTCACTAATCAATCGATTTTAATGTACTATTTTCCGATCTAGAATGTTATTACAACTTCAGGACGAAGATATCGTTTGTCATTTAAGAAATAAACTAGTTAGTTTATATTGTTTAAAACGAATTGCCAGTTCATACAATCAGGTTTGTAGACCACGTCATCTGTAAAGCAGACAATTATAACCATTTTTACTAATGTTAATTACTCTGCATAACAAATAGTTTTCATTTACTTTCACTCATAGAATCACAAATATCACTTTAACTTTATTTTGCTACAAAAAAAAAAAAAAAAAAAAAATTAAAATTCAACTAAAACGAAAGATTATGTAAAACTGACGCATTTAGTATTACACTAGTAGTGAAAAATAATTAAATAAACGATATCAGGAAACTGACACATACTTTCTCCCTCATTATAGGAACTTAATTTTTTATTTTTAAGAGTAATTTTCCCATAAAAATCCATAAAATAATGGAAAAACCAACTTTTCTCAAAAACAGCTCAAACGATTTTGATAAAATTGTATAGTTCATAGTACTATAGGTCCCTAATAAACTATAAAATTTTAATCAAAATCGTTAGAGCCGTTTTTGAGAAAAGTTGATTTTTCCGTTATTTTAAGGGTTTTTATTGGACAATTACCCTTAAAAATAAAAAATTCACAAAAAGGAAAAAAACACCTGGAGATACCGTGGATTAGTACCTCCATACCAAATTTCATCAAAATCGGACGACTGGTTTAGGCTATAGGTCTGATAACATCCACACAGACACACAGACACACAGACACCCATACAGACACACACACAGACATCACTCCGAAAACCACTTTTTTAGATTCAGGGGGACCCAAAACGGATATTTCCACCAAAAACTCAAACTCGAAAATTTTGACGAATACAATACTTTCTCCATATACTATGGTATAGGGGGAGAAAGTAAAAAAGAAAATTGTTTAACAGTTTAAAAAAAATGTAAATTATGAAACGATTCATCGATCCAAAAATAAAACGACTGTATTTGCATATGAGTTTTTACTACGATGAAGGTATTTATTTCGAAACTTTTTACTCAAATTAGTATTGCAATATAGTATATATTTTGTATTGTATTGACTGTTACGTGTAGTAAGAAAATTTATTATTTAATCTAAATATTTAAAATTAGGTACAACAACAGTTAATAATTTGCGTCCTCAAACCCATTAGAATAAAGTCTTTACAAACTTATTAATTTATAATTGCTCATTTTAATGCCTTTGGTTTATTGCAAGATTAAAAACAATTATAATAATTAGTTGACTGCGATGTGAAATATTATTTGAAAGTAAACAATTTGTATAGAATAATTTCCGCATAATCTTCTCACAGTATTCTTACTATTAAAAGATGTTCAGATCAAAGGTTCAGATCAGTAGCGGTTGGTCAGTTTAAATGGACTTTTTTACATAGTAACCCAAAATGACTCAAAATTAGCCTCAAAATATAAATTAAATTAATTGAATAAACAACAATGACAAACAATACTAATCTATTACGATCTGTTAGTCACAAACTAAACAAACAAGGTATCATTTTATGTACCACTAATGTCAATTAATTTTTAATTTAATGTATTTAATACTAGCAGTTGACATGCTTTAATGTCTTAGATATAAGAGCAACAAAATAATTAAATATGTTAGCATATTTTACAACCTACGCAGATAATATGTTTGTACTTTTTCTGATACTCTAGGTTACGCCGTTTCGTCTTTTTATCAGGCCTTATTGAACTAATTAATAAATGTTATTTTGAATTGATTAAAGAGTATCGATTTATGAACGAAATTACATTTGTTAGCACACATCACATTTAAATAACAAATGAACAAAACATAACTGGATCATGTAAAGTTTTTGAAACGATTACGCTCTTTTTTTACACACGAGTGTGTTGATGGTTTTTAGATCGATAGTCGAATATG
>JAGFPH010002474.1:13412-24442 GCA_018207615.1 Philaenus spumarius | reverse complement strand
CTTTTGTGAATTTGTACATAAGAGAAGTTATTAGTTAACACAATTGTGTTTTTAGAACTCATTTTTAGAATAAAATATTGAAAAAGTAGATTTAAAGAACATATTGGTTTCTGATTTTTAATAGGAATTGACCGTATTGTTATGATGCTTTTTTAAACAATAAACAAGCCTGAATACTACATTGATGTGTTTAATACAATGTCGATTAATTTTTTATTCGTAATTAACATATTATTTTGTGATTTAATTATACTTTTTCTGTTATTCGCCTTGTTCTATTGGTAAAAAAGAGATCCTGTTCTTTCCAATATGAACAAATTAATTCGAACATAATATAACATTGTTAAGTACTATATGTATTATAAAATAAAAGTTTTGGTTTGCATCACATCAATAAGAAGATACTATGTTTATTTATAACTTATAAAATCTGTCGTATAAAGCACGCTAAAAGACCTATATAATTATCCATTAAAATATTTAATTACAGGATGTCAAAATACATCTTGGTTTAAATACAATAAATGTTACAATGCTTGTTAGGTGTAAAAACTATTGCAAACTGTGAAAAAGTATGATAAATGAGATGCTATTCCGTCAGCCATTTGTTATACAAATTAAATCATGGCTGACATATTTATTTGAATAATAGCTTCAAGTTTGAGTTATGACGTGGTATTACGGAAAATAAGATTTAAATCTGTCAACTGATTTAACCGAAATGTTTAACACTTTATGTTAAGTTATTGCAAGTAAATCTAAAGTATTGAAATTTAAATTAGAATAACATCTACAACATTTTTAAAACTAATATGATAACATTTTAAGAATAATGTACTAAAACAGATTTGAATTAAACCTTTGATTAATTATGCTATCAACCTTACATAGTTGTGATTTAATGTAATTATATAAATATATATATAAAAAAAACATAATCTAATAGATTTTGTAGATTTTTTTTACATTCTCATCAAGTACATATTTACACAGAACATTGTTTCAGTACTTCAATATTTCTGTACCATGAAATTATATCTCTTATTTAAGTACAATGCCATACAATCTAAATCATAATATTGAAAGTAACGGATTGTAAATATTTTTTTGGTAAATGTCGTTTATTGGTTGTAGCAATATATCTAGACATACAGACCGTGAGGTGGGTGATGAAACTCTCGATGCGCGTAGTAGGGGAGGTAAAAGAGGGGAGACATAAACCAACTAAGGTGGTTGTTCCCCTAGTAGCCGTCTTGCACATGCTCAAACGTTTTCTTTGCAACTGCTCTTCCCAGACACAGTTTCAGCACTTATACCTTATAACATTTAATTTAAAAAAATATACATAAATGTTAGGTGCAAAATAATAAGTTTATTGTTTTTATTAAATGAGAATTATATAATTATTTTAAAGACTACACTTTTTTATATATCAGATTTTTTTATTAATTTTAAATGTAACGTTAAAAACATTTATATTTTCAAGTTGATGTTAAAATATGTAATTTTAAAAACTGTATATGGTTGTGATGATTATAGTTGTTCTATTGCTGCACAATATGAAAATAAAATTATATTGATAATCGTTCTGAAAAATTACAGAATATATTAGTTGGCTTGAACAAATTTTTTACATGTAAAAAATTATATGCTATTTTATTTAAATCTGATGAAAAAACTACTTATATATAACAAAAAATATAGATCGTACTGCTTTTAAAATAATTCTCAAAAGTATCTAACTTGCTATGAGATTTTCTCTTCTTAAATAATATATGCACTTCTTTTTCTTATAATAGTAGATTGCCTTAGGGCTTGGCGTTTATAATGTTGTAAAAATAAAGATAAACTTATGTAATGATCAACTGTTGGGATAGTATATAATTTGTTTTTTTATATGAAATTACATGCGTTAAAACTTGTGCCTTTGATCAATGAAGCATTAGTTATACAATATATCATAATAAATTGGGTTTTAAGTATTGTCTTCAAGAATCTTAAAAAAATAGTTGTATATACATTTATACTATAAGTGTTATACATTATAAATTACATGGTTTATATACATTATATACAACTTATATTATATACTAATAAAAAATCTAAAGTTATCCGTATGATTTACCTCGTTTTTCAGTATGACTAAGTTCCGTGATAATTTACTAAAGTTTAAATATAAATCAAATTATATATTTACAGTAATTTTATTGTTTATATAAATTATTAGTCTTGTTTAATATTTGAAAGTAAACGGAATGAAGTACAGGAATGATGTAATATAAAATAGATATTAATTAAGTAATAAGTAGCCGAATTTATATTAGATTATCTAATGGAAAAATTTAAATATTTGTAAGCACTAAAGACTTTATAATAATGACTATTAGAATATTTTGTGTAGCTAATCAAAAAACAAGATTGACTTTCAAGCACAAATTTCTTTACTTCTTTGATCATATAAATAAATTCAAGCTTTTTTATTCAAGTATATTTCTAATTAGTTTATACTTGATATACCGGTATAAAAATTTTTAATTAAAATATTCTGGTTTTATTTGTTAAAGTTAGACATTATTTGTAAGTGAGGAATAAAGATTTAAACACTCTAATCAGTTCTAATGGGTTAAAGAGATTTTTTTTAAATATATATATATATATATATATATATATTTATAGCATTTATTAGTAACTGCTTCACATTAAAAATTTATGAGATAATGCTTCCACTTTAGAAGTGGAATATATAGCATTAAATTTATTTTCAGGGGTTCATTCCTATTGGAATATATCTCCAGAATAATCTGTTTAATGTTTATATTCCATAAAATGTGTATATACTCGTTATTTGTTTATATGTAAATTTTAATAATTACTGCTTCCATATTCCATACTATGTGAATCCTTAATAACTGCCTCCGGAGGTAAATTCTAACAATTAACGTATTACGAATGTATAAAGTATGTATAAAATTATTTAAAGTCGAATAGTTTGTTGTTGTTGCATAGTAAAACCCGTAAAACCTTTGATTATGGACCTTTGATAATTACTTGTGTCATGTGATTCATTAATCGGATCTATGCCATGATCCCATGTAGTTCAGTGCGCACCTGTGATCAAAATAATAAAAACAAAATTGAATGTTAGCAGAAGACAACTTCACTGTACTTACTTAACCTGTTTTGAGATTTTGAGGACTTGAGGTGTAATGTTTTTTCTTGATTCAAGTATGGTGTTTATGAACGCAGATTTAATTGATACAATAAATTGCTTTGAAAGATCATGAAAATAAATAAATTAGTTTACTTTGCGAATACTTTCTTTAGCAGGTTGTCAATAGTGTTCGAAATCAGTCTGTGTTAAGGTTATATTTACAAGCAGTGTTATCTAACCGACAGGCCTACATTTTGTTAAATAATTTAGCAGCCAAAATCTAATTTCAATAATCTATTACAGTCTTTTACTTAGTTTTATAGTAGGCCTGTTATATTATGTTAAACTACCTTTAATATTGATATCTTTCGAACAAAATGTGTAAAATCCGTACCAAAACTAGCCTAGGCCTACGCCTAGTTTTAACAATATTGATAAAACTTGTAAGGTAACTTAGCCTACATGTTCTCGGCAAATCATATGGATTGCAAAATTGTTTGTTTAGATAGTTTTGTAAAATCTAAATACAATTAGTGGCAGTCATTAATTAATTACCAAAAAGATAAAAATTTTAAATAATCTTACAAAACGTTTTTAAAAAACTAAACCAAATAAACTTGGGCGCAACTTTACTTTTCGACTCTAAAAAAATACCTAAAAGGTTCTAACCTAACCTATTTAGTCACAGTATGTTTACCTGTATTCAACATTTAATAGTAGAATGTAAAACAATGTCGTTGTCTGCAAAAATATTAGTCTAGAGTCGAGTAGTAAAGTTACGCCCTTAACTTGATTAACTTTGCCAAATTGAACATAACGTCATTGTGAAAGAATAAATTTATTGGACTCAAATAAATAAGCCATAGGCCTATTGGAGTTTTGCGAAAATGTTTTATTCCATACATAGGCCTAAAACTTATGCGATCGCACTAGGCTACTATGCTACAAGGTTTTTACTTAGCCTGGGTGGCGTAACTTTACTATTTGACTCTAGCCTAATATTTTTGCAGACAACGACGTTTTACATTCTACTGTTAAATGTTGAATACAGGTAAACATACTGTGACTAAATAGGTTAGGTTAGAACCTTTTAGGTATTTTTTTTATTATTATTTTTGCATTTCTGTTAGCTTTAGGTTAGCCTAGTGTCGAATAGTAAAGTTACGCCCTACATTTAGTTTAAAACATTGATTTGATAATATAAATAGCCTAAACAATATGATTACTTAGAAATTTTTCGCTCATAGGTTGACACCTCTGCAGAAATTCAATTCAATTTTATTTGTCCGTTGACAATTTAACATTGTATAGGCCTAGACATGTCCGAATATATGATAATACCACACAAAAACAATTTAAAAACTAACAATCAACACAATTTATAAAGTATTATTTACATATTTCATCAGATTAATTACCATACACACTCTTAAAATTATACTGCGCAAATTCATTATATTTAACATAAAATAAAAGCAGTTACTACAAATAATTAAAAATTAATTTAAAATAAATATTTACTACAATTTACAATTACAATTTACTAACATGTAGGACAATAATGCAATCCCTGGATAGGAAATCCCAAATATAAACATAATCAACCAGATTCATCCCCCACACTCGACCTACCTACCACTTGTGGCTGAGGAATTCCTCCACTGAGTAAAAGGAGTATGCCACCAAGAGTTGTCGAAAACTTTTCTTAAAGGCTTTCTGGTCTTGGATAATTTTAATTTTTTGTGGGAGTTTATTAATAAGTGTAACTCCTGCTTGAGAAGGAAGTTTTTAGACTTTTTAAGTCTGTGCTGTCTTATCCGTAAGACATCTTCTTGCCTGGTATTGTGATTATGTACATCTTTACTTAATATTGGAATACATTTAAATTTTATGTAACAAATTGTTTGGAAGATATACATACAGGGGAGTGTGAGTATTTCCAACTTCTTGATAGTGCTTTTACAGGATTCCAACTAAACCTCCTACAAGCCTCGCAGTTTTTTTTTTGCATTATAAATAACCTTTGCACATTTTGAAATGATGAGTCTCCCCACAGTAAGACTCCGTAGTTAAGATGTGGGTAGAGCAGCCCGTAGTTGGCTTTTTTTAAAGTACCAAGGCTACCAAATGATTTCGTAACACAAAAATTCCTGAACATAACCTTCGACAAATGCTATCAATATGACTATCCCAGCATAATTTACTGTCAACAATCATACCCAGTAACTTTGCTGACTGTGCCTCCTCGATTTCGGTCTCACCCAACATAAGGGATGGTCCAATATTTTTATTTTGGTTTTTTAGTCTGAAATACATCAGACTGGTTTTCCTAGATACTGCGAGTAGTAGTGGTATTCTACAATTTCGCCGAATAAAATTGCATTATTAAATATTTGCCAACCAAGATAAACTTTAGCCAAACATACTGTGACTAAATAGGTTAGGTTAGAACCTTTTAGGTATTTTTTTATTATTATTTTTGCATTTCTGTTAGCTCTAAGTTAGCCTAAGAGTCGAATAGTAAAGTTGCGCCACATGGATGATAGCAGTATGTTTATAAAATAAAATAAAAACCTAGGTCTAATAGGTTTTTACTTAACCTGATCAATTACAGTAGGCCTACCTATGTTTTTAAAATAAAAAAAGATACAATGGCTGTTGGTGATAACAGTAGGGCCTAGCCTATGTTTTTAGTTTCTGAACTATATGTTGGTACCACTTCTTACTTGCAGACAAATCTGGTGATTAAAGTTGTTAGTTTAGCTGGTGATCTCCTGTAAATTATAGCAAAAGTTTTCAATGTTAATTCTCATTAACAACTTTTGGTTTGGTAATTTCTTATATTGTTGTAGATTGTTTATAATTGATTCCCGCCATCAGTGAAGTGTATAGATTCCTTACATATATAGGAAAAGGTTAACTTTTGTGTTTTTAAATTAGTAGCCTACTTGTGGTCAGCTTATATGTAGACATACTTGGCCTAGTACCAATGAAATTAGGATCAATCATCAATAGCTACCAAACTAGTTTATTTATTTATTTATGGAAAATCCTTTTTTTATAAATAATACTAACTATACATAAATATCATGATTGTTGCAAAATATTAATATAAATAGTTCTTGGTGCTTTAGAAAGCAGATCACTTAATATCAACTAATAATAAACAACAAGTAATAATAATAATATAACAATCAAACAACAGCAACATAGCAATCAGATAACAAATAATGTATAAAAATACAAATACAAGGCCAATTTCATTTAACCAACTCTAGGAAAAACTACATGGTATGTACAAAAAAGAACAATAAAACAAATTAATCAATAAATTTTTAATAGTTCCAACACTTAAATAATGATATCAGAGGTCGAGGTTCACATCCAGACGTATACTTTTGATGGCCTCAACGCTTAAATTAAAGATGTCAAGTTCAATAGGAGTAAGGTTGGCTCTACGCTGGATTCTAACCATAGGACTATTCAGTTGATATGTTGTGCCATGATGAAGTCTGGCAAATAATTCACTTGACCGAGTCCTTGCAGCTGGTATGCGAAAGTTAACAGTTTCGAGGAGCATTGGGCAGTCAACCATTCCCTTGACTAGTTTCACAAGGAAAACTACATCCTGAACATTCCTTCTCAGCTCCAAGGAAGGCAAGCGGAGTTGAGAGGCTATGAAACCGACAGGAACTTGCTGGTAGTGGTAGCCGAGGCGGATTCCCACAAGTCTAAGAAATCTCGTCTGGACACAGTCAACTCTTTTAATAAGTGTCTTCTGATACGGGGACCAGACCACTGACGAGAACTCCAGGTGAGGTCTAACAAAAGCAACATAGAGCATTCTCAGTATTGTTGGTTGATGAAGAAATTTAGAAGCGCGCCAGATAAGACCGAGATTCATATTAGCTTTAGAGCAGACAGTGTTAATATGGGATTCAGGTGAAAGGGATGACGACAAAATGACCCCAAGATCTCTAATCTCCACAGTTCTCTCCATGACCCTGTCCTCAAGCTGATAACAAAATATAAATGGTTTATCAACTAGTGTTTGACTTTAAAATATAGCCTACTTAGTTTGGTAAGTTAAGTGGCGTAAATTGACGAACCTCGGCTGATATTTTTGCAGACGATGACCTTGTATTACATTCTACTGTCAAATGTTAAATATAGGTAAACATACTGTGACTAAAGACTATAAGTTAGAACTTCAGCCTACTTTTTATTATTGCATTTCTGTTGGCGTAGGGTTGTATAGTAAATTCACGCCAGTTAAGCCAGGTTGCTTTAGATAGGTCTAAATATTGATTTGTTTCCTATAAAAAAGGAATTTACATGTTTACTAAGTGTTTAAACATAATAGTCAACAAAAGTTGTTGTGTTCTAATTGAACAGTTTACTTTTGTCTGCATTCAGGTTGGTGTTTGGAGTTTTTGGCTAAATCTAATATATTACTTGACTTTAAAACGTACTGTGACAAGCTAGGTCAGATTAGATAGATATATATTTGTTTTTTTCTTAACATACTGGTAATATTTATACAGTTTCTAAACTAAGATTTTTGACAGTCTAAATATTTACTGCATTTTTGACTGGTATGAAATTATATTATGACAACAATGGCTAATAACTTGAACGGTTTTATTTCACATGCATTTATTAAATGGAACTAAATATTGTACATATCCAAATCTAACTATAACAATATTATGAAGTCATACAATATAATAACAACGTTTCAAATTTAAATAAATTTTATTTATTTATTTATTTGTCACAAAACAGCTCATACAGGACAGAATCCAATGCCAGATGACATGTCAAATGCAATACAATACACAATATACTACAATTAATTATTAAATACACATACATTAAAAGACACATATAAAACATTCAACAATACAATATCAAAGTTTAAAAATAAAACTATTTTTTTTTTTTTTACAGCAACTACACCTCCAAAAATGCCACAGGCAAATCCCTTCATTTCTGAAACATAAACTCCCCTACTGAATAAAAACAGTATTTTCCAACAGATATCTTGATAACACCTTTTTAAATGTCTTTAAATTTTCAATTTGCTTGAAATTACTGGGTATTTTATTATATATTTCAATACATTTATAGTTTGGTGCTTTCTCAAACATTGTGGTCTTATGTTAAGGATATTTGAACAAATTTTTACTTCTTGTTGAATAGCCATGTTCAGTTTTATATTTTAGGAAATTAGAATAGTTTGCTTTAACAAAATACACTACATTCAATATATATATACAGGGCAGGGGCAGTATTCCATGCTTTTTAAAATGTGGTTTACATGAGTCGTAGCATTTTAGATTGAAAATTACCCTAACAATTTTTTTCTGTATTTGAAATACTCTTTTACTATTTATTGAATCTCCCCAAAATACAATTTCATAAGAGAGCCGGGAATAAACATAGGCATAGTACACCATCATGGTTGTATCTATACCAGTAACTCTCTTTATCGTAAGTATTATGAAATATGCTTTATTTAGCTTTCCAGTTAGGTCCAAAACATGGTTTTTCCACGAGAGAGTATTATCCACTACCAACCCTAAAAATTTTACAGTGTTTGTGGGTGTAATTATAGTGTGCAAATATTCATCATTAACGCAAGAAGATCTGATGTGATTTGAATGGAAGTTTATTATATGTGTTTTTTTTTAATATTTAAAAGAAGGCTATTTGCCTTAAACCAGCTATTCATTATACTGAAGTCAGTCTCTAAATCTACTTTTAATTGGTTTTATTTGAATTTGTTATTGCCAGACTTGCATCATCAGCAAACAGAGTCAATTTAGATTGCTTAATATTTGGCGTAATATCATTGATGCATATGATAAATAACAAAGGACCCAATATTGAACCCTGTGGAACAACATTTATAATTTTTAAGTATTTATTATTTATGTTATTCTTTCCAACAATTACTCTTTGGAAACGGTTTGAGAGGAATGATGATAACCAATTTAATACTTTACTCTTAATTCCATAATAGGATAATTTCATTAGAAGTATATCATGGTTTACACAATCAAATGCCTTTGACAGATCCATAAATGTACCAACTGGAAAATTTGATTTGTCCATTGCACAGGCTATATGCTCAATAAAACCAAATACAGCCTGTGCAGTGTTTTTATTCTTTCTAAAACCATATTGGTTCGAGCCAAGTATCTCATTTTCCTCAATGTACCCAATCAATCTGTTAAACATAACCTTTCAAAATTTTTTGAAAAAACACTTAAAAGTGAAATAGGTCTGTAATTATTTATTAAATTAGAGTCTCCACTTTTATATACTGGGACCAGATTACTATATTTTAAGTTTGAAGGAAAAATTCCCATTTGTAAAGATATATTAATTAAATACACCAGAGGTTCTGCAATTAACTTTGCACAACGTCTTAATAAAAACTGTGGAAACTCATCCCAGCCACTAGCTCTTGAAGAATTTAAACCATTGATTATTTTACACACCTCACCAATTGATGTTGGTTCCACCATTTCTATAATATCAGTTGGTCTTGGGTGCTTATGAATGAAATTTAATGCTGCTTTGTAATCAGAAGACACACCAAGGCAATCTACCGTATGACAGAAAAATTCATTGAAAATATTTGAAATTTTATTTTGTGATTTATAAATTTTACCTGAGACACTTAGCTCCATACAACTAGTTTCTTTTTCTTTACAATTTCCAGTTTCAATTTTAACCAAATTCCAAGCGGCTTTAGTCTTATTAGAGGCTCTAGATATAATATTTTTATTATACATAATTTTTGCAGCAACAACACATTTTTTTAATATTTTTTTATAACAATTTACATAATCAAGAAATGTTTGGTCTCTTGAGGATCTGGCTTTATTATTAATATTAGCTCTCTTTTTTTAATACTATAGACCATAATACCTGGAGTTACCCAACCATTTTGTTAAAATTTTTTTTTTATCATCTGTAGGGGCCATAGGCATTCTAGGAAAAGCTACATTCAAGTATCTTATAATAATATTTGAAAAAGTATCATACTTCACATCCATGCAAATATGGTTTCCTTGTATATTATATAGTTCCTTCCAATCTTACTCTTTTAACATTTCCAAAAACATATCAATAGCCTACTACTATCACTGAAAGATCGCTTAAACAAATTATTTTTAATGACTTTTTTGTATTCTATGGCAGAATTTACTGAAACTATTTGGACAGAATGGTCTGAAAACCCAGATTCAAGCACAGTAACTCTACACTTATTTGAGTTAAAACTAGTTATTATATTGTCTATACATGTTTTTGAGTTTCCATATATTCTAGTAGGCTGTTCAATATGAATATTCAATAGATAAGAATCTACAATACTTTTAAAATCTAGCTGGATTTTACTTGGTGTTAGGAGGTCAATATTAAAATCACCTGCAACAACAACATGTAATTTTGGCTCCTTACACTGTACATGTTTCAAAGGGCATGTAACTTATCTGAAAATGCTTGCATACTAAATTGATCATTTTTAGGGGGTCTATATATAGCAATCACATTAATACAAGCATCTGTAAACAGTTTAATGCCACAACATTCAAAAAGTCCCTCCACAGAATAATCCACAATCTCTGGCCTTAACTTAAATTTTATCTGGTGATGGACTAAAATAGCACATCCTTCTCTGATTCTGCCTGGTCTTACATATGCAGCTGCTAAATTATAATTGTTAACATTATTTAATAAAAATAAATCTTCTTATTTCAGCCAATGTTCAGTAATATACAAAATAGTGGGTGTACAAGTCAATTTCACCAGAAACAAATTTAGTTCGTCAATTTTACTTAATTGTACAAGACCCTGCACATTACAA
>JAGFPH010002474.1:3178-13312 GCA_018207615.1 Philaenus spumarius | reverse complement strand
TCAAACGTTTTCTTTGCAACTGCTCTTCCCAGACACAGTTTCAGCACCTATACCTTATAACATTTAATTTAAAAAAATATACATAAATGTTAGGTGCAAAATAATAAGTTTATTTTTTATTAAATGAGAATTATATAATTATTTTAAAGACTACACTTTTTTATTTATCAGATTTTTTTATTAATTTTAAATTTAACGTTAAAAATCCATTTCTATTTTCAAGTTGTTGTTAAATTATGTAATTTTAAAAACTGTATATGGTTGTGATGATAATAGTTGTTCTATTGCTGCACAATTTGAAAATAAAATTGTATTGATAATCGTTCTGAAAAAATACAGAATATATTAGTTGGCTTGAACAAATTATTTACATGTAAAAAAAAAATATATGCTATTTTATTTAAATCTGATGAACAAACTACTTATATATAACAAAACATATAGAACGTACTGCTTTTAAAATAATTCTAAAAAGTATCTAACTTGCTATAAGATTTTCTCTTCTTAAATATATGCACTTCGTTTTCTTATAATGGTAGATTGCTTTAGGGCTTGGCGTTTATAATGTTGTAAAATAAAGATAAACTTATGTAATGATCAACTGTTGGGATAGTATATAATTAGTTTTTTATATGAAATTACATGCGTTAAAACTTGTGCCATTTGATCAATGTAGCATTCGTTATACAATATATCATAATAAATTGGGTTTTAAGTATTGTCTTCAAGGATCTTAAAAAAATAGTTGTATATACATTTATACTATAAGTGTTATACATTATAAATTACATGGTTTATATACATTATATACAACTAATATTATATACTAATAAAAAATCTAAAGTTATCCGTATGATTTACCTCGTTTTTTAGTATGACTAAGTTCCGTGATAATTTACTAAAGTTTAAATATAAGACAAATTATATATTTACAGTAATTTTATTGTTTATATACATTATTAGTCTTGTTTAATATTTGAATGTAAACGGAATGAAGTACAGGAATGATGTAATATAAAATAGATATTAATTAGCTGCGTTTAATATAAAGTAATAAGTAGTCGAATTTATATTTGATTATCTAATGGAAAAATTTTAATATTTGTAAGCACTAAAGATTTTATAATAATGACTATTGGAATATTTTGTGTAGCTAATCAAAAAACAAGATTGACTTTCTAGCACAAATTGCTTTACTTCTTTGACTATATAATTAAATTCAAGCTTTTTTATTCAAGTACATTTCTAATTAGTTTATACTTGATATATCAAAAATTTTAATTAAAATATTCTGGTTTTATTTGTTAAAGTTAGACATATTTGTAAGTGAGGAATAAAGATTTAAACGCTCTAATCAGTTCTTATGGGTTAAAGAGATTTTATTTTTTTTAAATATATATATCAAGCGATTTAGTCGCCAAAATCTATACAAAATAGCATCTACATATATATTTAAGATATAATTCTTTGAATAAATAACTGTAATATTACGATATATAAATTCTCGTGCATAGATATAGATCTAATAGATATAGATATAAATCTCGATATGGGTTATGTGCATTAATTCTAGTGGTATAAAAGTGCTACAAATACATGTTTTATGGAATTGGTCATGGCTTAGCTCATGTTAGTAGGATGATTGAAATAAATTTCATATAAATATAAATATTTTATTTTCTAATTAGTTACGAAGTAGTTCATTTTAATTATTTGTTTAGTTAATAAACTCGTATTAATTTGTATCCTGTAATGTCATCTGGTTAATATAATTTACTTATATGAGTTAGCAAATATAAATTAGTTTGCATGTTTTACCTTCTTAACTTGACTTACAATTAATATTCACAAATCAAGTTTTTAATATTAGATTTCTCTGCAGTAAATAATCGTTGTAATAATTATTATAGAATGTTCTATTCATCATATATTTATATCTGTAAAGTTAAATTTAATGCAATAGCTTGGAATTATTAAAGAAAAACAATTAAAATAAAATTAGTTTTAAAAAAGCACAACAGTTTCCAAAAGCATGGGACTGAACTAACCCAGCCATTCCGGCATTCGTTTAACATCTTTATAGTATACATATGTTTACCTAAACTGCCTATAATATTAGTACACTTTTTGCCACAAATTATAAATTTAAAATACTTTTAAAAACAACTAAACTATACATATAGGGTAAAATTTTTAACTAAATAAACAATTCACATAGAATATAACATTAATACGATACTTATCAACATGAATTGCCAAATAAAAATATACCACTTCAGATTTAATGTTCTGGAAACAAATGCTCAAATTACTTTTGCCAAAGGACAAGGCACTACACTTCGACCTCATTTAATCTGAGAGCTTTGCCAAGGAAAATAAAATAAAGTTTTGTCAGTATTTTAACGAAAAAATTACAAGCGCAAATACAGAACTAAACATAACTGTACATACCGGGTTGTTTTTATATATACAAGATTTTCTCCATTCATTAAGTAGAAGACGTTTTTTTAAAAAATACAGTTTTAACTTACATGCCAAATTGTTATAAGTTTTAAAGTATATTGAATAATTTTATTTTTTTACAAAACATCGGTATTATTATCGTTAATGATTAGTATTAATAAACTACCAACCGCAAACTTTATTAATCTTAGAATACAAAATGTTTTAACGTATTATTTTAAACAAATGTAAACGTTAAATTCTTGGCTGTTAATATAAATCGTCTAAATTTTACCTCAATATTTTATCAAGGAAATACATTATATGTAAGAGCACAGAAATGTAGTTTAATACATCATATTATCATATTGGCCATATCATGACCAATTATTCAAATCAGGCTATACTAAAAGATTAATTTGTGTTTGATACACAGTACAACAAGTACACTCTAAAATTATCATATTTGTTTTTATATAAATTAATATAATGTTTCGATTTAATAATTTTATATTAGTGGGCTTGTTTCCCATTATAAAATATTACATATTATGTTATAACACATTTAGTTGTAAAATATATATATATTCAGTAAAATAATATAGAAAAGCAAATAAATAATTTTAATGATTTAGTATACGTCATAATAGTAGCTACTATACATTTTAAACAATTTCATATTTTTATAACATTAAAAATAGTAATAATGAAAAATTGTTGTTTTTTGTTTTTGGTAGACTCATATTACAAGTTTTTGTTACTTTACATATATAAAAACCCTGATCTTCATCTAATAATACAATTAATATTATATTAAATGGTTCACATTTAAAAATCATTCCTGGAATGGGATTTCATTGTATCGTTACTGTATGTTTTATAATCTATGAGATCTAAATATATTGTTTTATAAAATTTTGTCTGTCTTGTATTTATGTCCGAAATTAGTATAAGTAACAAATAACAATATTTCGTAAAGTTTGTGTAAGTATCAATATTTCTTATTGTCTATTTTGCTATTACTTGATTGTAGTAATTAGGTAATAATAATTTCAGATATCAAGATATATGACTAACCTTACGACTTTTTAGGCAATTTTAACAATTTTAAGCAAATTATTTTGTCTTAATAAGCAAAACTAAATGTTTCATCAATCTGACAAAAAAGTGTTATGTATCTGCACAAAGTGTATAAAGAAGATTTCATACCCTTTAATGTAGTAAATTATTATACTTTATAATAATTTATAAAAGAGGTCTCCTAAAGTTTGTGTGACCTTTAAATTAGTTCATTGAAGTTATATATATACATTATGTTAGCAAGTTTGTTTACTCAGTGTACAATGATTGTTTAAAAATATTTAAATGGGTCAGCTGTACAATAGAATAAATTGAATTAAAATCCTACAAAATATAAGTTTTAAATTATTTAATATTATTCTAAATTTATTGATATACAAAAACATTTGTAATTCCTTCACTTAGGTCGAAGTAATAAAATGGAATAACTACCTTAAAATTAAAAAAAAAAAATTAGCGATGCATTGCCAGGTCCACTAGTAATAATATATTTGTATGTTTTGTTATTATTAAGTATTACAATTTACGCATGCTATTGGAGTTCCCTAAATATTATGATAATTATTAGCTTAGCAATTTAATAAATTTGTATTGTTTGTACAAAATGATTGTAAAGACGATGTTTAAATAATTTAAAAATTCGACTAGGCAATATTGTTAAGCTACCCCACGTAGCACACATACGAAAAAAAGACGTCGTTTAATGGGATAGATGGTAAATTAACGGTTATTCGTTAATTATTTTACGTCTTTTTTAACACGTCGGTTTTTCGATTGTAATTTACGTTGAAAAAACGTCGCATAGTGGGATATAAAGTTGGAAAACGGTTAGTGGTTAATTTTTGACGTTTTTTGTAACACGTCAGTTTTTCGATTGTATCCTTAGTCGAAATAACGGCAATTTTCCGTTTAAGGGTAACGATTTTATTGAAAACGAAAACAGTCAATAAACGTCTGCTTGTGATCGCATGAAATATTTGTGTGGTTTTAAATTGAGACATACAAATATTACTGGACAAAAACAAGAAGAAAAAACACACTCATCTCTGCACTCTGGAAGCTATTATACTGTTCATTCTGTTGAATTTGAATTTAACAGTTGGAATGGTTATAATTATGCATTCAAGGTAAGTTTTATAACAACTAAGTTAATAGGTAATAATGTAATTATTTAACTATTGCAATAAATAAGTTTTATTTTCATAAAACAAAATGAAATATAAACTTAACATTTTTTCGATGGGATTTTTTCTTATCTACATATTACGTAATTAAAATAATTAATTGTAGTTTATGTAAAATAAAACAAAGTAAAAAGAAAAGTATTTTTCAGTAAGGTTTTTGGTCAATACGTATATAGCCTAGGCGTACGAATTTGTTAGACATGCAATTGCTGCTGGAATCTGAGGCAATATATATTTTTATGATTTATTGCTAATTATTTGGTCGGCCAAGTTCAAAACTGTAACTGTATAACTGAGGAGTGAGGACGTTCTTAAGTTCCCCCCTCTTTGTCCCAACAGACCCAACTCAAGGGAGTGCCGAACCAAACCGTGGCGTAATGGTAAGTTATATTATTATTTTGTACTCTCAGCTAGTTCAAAAGAAGAGACAGTTTTAGTGTTTTTATGGTGCTTTTTTGCATTTTACGATTTAAATACTGTGTTATTTACCGCTGGACCTTTTCCGAAGAGGGGTGTGCTTATTTTAAGTAATAAATAATATGTAGTCTATGCTTTTTTACTACGCAAGGCTGCAAACTTGATTCTTCAAACAGTGTTCCTATGTTGAGACTTGTGATAAGTACGGTACTCAAACATCTTTTTCGACGGGACAGTTTAAAGTTTTATAAAATTAATTACTCTTCGAAGTGTTAAATTTCAGGTAAGTTCATAGGCTACCTAATTCTAACATTTTAAAATAACTTGGTAAATTAGTTTGTGTATTGGCTAAGGTTTAATTATTTTTAGGTTATGGCGGTTTCAAAGTTTAATTAGATTATTAATTATATTAGTTTTTAAAAACTTATTAGATTTTATATAATTTGTAGCCTAAGTTACATAAATAAATATAGGATTATTTAATAATAACATCTTTCATGATATGGTGTACCTAAAGGCGTAGCCTACCATAAACAATAAATAGGCTAGTTAATTAGAAAAGTAGGCCTAGCCTAGGCTACTTAAAGCAATCTATGAATCTATGGCCTTCCTATTACAGAAATGTATGAAGTTCATGTAACTATATATAAAAAGCCTTTTCTTTTGTAGTATTATGGAATTTTCTTTATTACAAAATAAGCTAGGCCTAATAAAAATTACTTATAAGGTTAGGTTATGGTGTAGGTTAGTTTTATAGCTCAATCATTATTATAATTTGCATTACATGGTTTATTACACTTACTAGCTAACAAATTACAATAAGTAGTAAAATTTTTGTTTTGTAACAAATTCTAGTCAGAAAACATGGAAGCAATTACTTTTATTAACAAAATTCTGCAGCTGCAGCTGAGTTATGGTTTAAGGTTTACCTTCTTATCTAGATTGAGGTACCGTACTAGCCTAGTTGGCAAGGTTTTTCGGCGGAAGTTTACTATTCGACCCTAGGCTAAACTTATGATAATATTATAGAAATGCGAGAATAATAATAAAAAAAACTTAAAAGGTTCTAACCTATAGTAGTTAGTCACAGTATGTTTACCTGTAGAACAGTGTATTTAACAGTAGAATGTAAAACAACGCCGTTGTCTGCAAAAATACTAGGCTAGGGTCGAATAGTAAACTTACGCCAAGAAACATACAAACTAGTTTTATCGTTTATCAGGATAGGCTATGTGAAAATATAACTTTTTAGCAGACGATTAATATAAACAGAGTACCGTAGGTCCTACTTATAAAAATTTTTATCAATATTATTTTAAGACAACACCGGATTACAACTTACGCTCTAAGAAATATACCGGTTAATGCAATTGTATTACGGTACCATATGTATGGGGTCATAGCTTGTTTTTAATGTTATACACACAATATATCCCATTTATAATAAAACAAAAACATAAAAAATATCATCAAATGTAAACAGTTTGTATAAATTTATTGCAGTTAATACTTGCGCTAAACAAAAGATCCAATTAGGCCTATATTACCATTATTATTACGTGCTATCATTGACTATGTAAGCATAGTCAATGGTGGTATACACACATAATATTCAATTAGTACAATGTGATTAGGTTGGCAGCACTAATATCTGTCCATAAAAAAAAGGTCGTCAACTGCAAAGATATCAGCAGCGTGTTGTAAACTTTCGCCGATGTTATAATGCAATAATGAATCAGTGTAGGATTTACCAACTAACCAAATAGGCAAGTCTCTTTTCAAATTTGTTACCTTTGGGATCAAAATTATCTAATATTTAAAACACCTGGGTTTGAGCTGTAGTATCTTACTGATAAGTAGCAGATAATATAATAGCCTACCTTGTACTAGCACTACGGTATGCAAAAGTTTACTGCTATAGGCCTAACTATGTTTACTACTTTATATTGTAGGTTATTTATGTTATTTATAATAGATTTATGACTATGAATGACATAATTTTTATTTGTTATATATAACCATTAGGCTATTTATAAAAAAACCAAACTTGCAACCTACAAAAAATGACAATTGGTTGTTGTAGACAAATTCTTAATTAATCTGGCAGCTTGATTCTAAATGTTAATTAATTTATATATGAAAAAAGTACTGTAGTCAAGATAAAGTCAATAAATATCCAATGTAGTGTGTAACTATCCAATATTCTCTATTACAAACTAAAACTTTGTCATTATTTGTTAAAAGATTTATTTGAACAGACATGAGCTACCAATACAAGATATTGGCAAACTAACATTCGCAGCATTTAGATTATACAATAGGCCTATGTAGAATTTGCAAAACTATTCCGCAAAGAGTGTCGAAGAGAAAATAAAAATTTTAAGATTTAAACATAAGGTAGGCCTACAAAACATAAAAACTAGGCGTAAAAAGATACAATCTATATAAGTAAAGGGATGATATTCTTGACATTTTTGTAACCCACACCAATATCAGATTTTATATAAACATTTAATTCACATGCAAACGATATTATGATTTCTTAGATATTTAACAACTACATAATTATAAAACACTATTGATATCAAGCTCTCGGCATCAGCCCCAAAGTATTATAGGCCTACTTATTTAATTTACGGTATATTATTTTAAAAGTAAAATTAAAAGACAAACTAATATTTATACCGCAGGCCTACTAAGAATGTATATAGGACAAAATTTGAATAGGGCCTAATTCAAAGAAGAAGATATTTAATATAATAGGCCCTAATATGGTATGGTTTTTATAACCAAAAACCTACAAAAACCAGATTAGAATTAAATACTGCAACTATTTTGCAATATAGATAGGTGTCGGTAATGTAAAAATTCTGCATTTATTTTCGAGTACTGTAATGTATTATTTCATTGTAGCCTACTTAAGATCATAAACACATATAATTCTAGACCTATGTATGATAACAATCTTGTAAGACTTATATGCCATTCTGGTGGTTTTGTTTATTTTAGCTCAAACCTAATTAAGAATGTTTTTAGTTCGTTTTATTATTAGACCAGTGGCATATTTTGATTAAATAACTATGTATTTTTATGTTAAATAATAGTTTTAATACAAAAGCACAAATTTATCAATTTTAATAGTTTTAATTACTTTTTAAGAATAAGGACTATGTTGGCAAAAGCACTAAAATTAATATGTAATAAAACTTAAGTGATTTCAGTGGAAATATTTTGTTTCAGAGAGATTTGGTGTGCTGTGGAGGACCAAGAAAATGTAGTATAATATGTGACAGGAAGCCACAAAGGGTTATGAAAAAGATTCTAAACTGATGTGGCTCAAAATAATAATTTTGCAGGATGAACATCTAAGTTGTCTTCCAAATGTTGAAGATTATTTCCTTCATTGTAGCTAAGGTATGTACCACATCTTTATGTGAAGGTTATAGTAGTAGGTTATTGTAGTACTGATAATATAGGCTACTATAGCTAACTTATTCTTACTTAGGAAATTAAGTTTTTGAAGAAAAAAAACTATGGTAATCTCCCCTCATAAACACTCTGGTAATAAAACTAAAAAAAAAATTAAAAATCAATTTCTTGGCTTGAAATCGTATAGACATATTATATTGTTTTATTAAATCTTTAATCGGTATATTTGTGTATAGCTTAGTCATATGTACTGTCAATTTGTGATTTAACAATAAAATTGCCCAATTAAAAATAAGCTCTTTTTTTCTCAAGAAATAAAAGAAGTAATTTAAAGGTCTAAATTATATAGGTAATAGTGAAATATTTTTACAAATAATAGTTAAGTAATTTTGTACATTAACCCAAACATGGACACGATCATAGAAACTTTACCTAATTATTTTATAAGTATAAAATTATAGATATCTAAATTCCAAGATGAAACCTAAGGATCTATATCCTTACGGAAGAATGCTTAAGGGTCGCTAAAGAATGATATACCTTGCGTAAAACAGCAAAAATATGCACTTCGTACTAACGTGTTTCGGATGCCGTTTTTCAACGTAAAAAGTTGTGAAACATCTTTAATTGTTCTTAAAGGTTATATCTCATAATTGAAGGAAATCGACGGCAACTTCTTTTAAAACAGTTTAACTGAGTAAAGATTTATTATTTTTAATGCATTTTTTGGGAGTTTTCAGCAATAAGTTTCCATATTTTAAGCTAAAACACGTAAAAAATATAAAGCCTTCTTTATAACTTAAAGTAGTTTCCCAGATTATTAATTTATAAATAGAATACGAAACACGTTAATACGAATGCATGTTTCAACGATTTTGCGGTTTGAGTCAGACCTTTTTATTAAAATCATACTGTACACTCGGGAGTTTTCTTCAAGGTAAAGAAGAGCCTTAAAAGATCTTTAAAAGTTACATTCAATGCAATAAATGGTATGATAGGGCTACGATACAAACAAAAAATAACTAAAGTACTTAATGTACAACTAATTTACAAAATAAACGTAAAATTAAACTTACCTACTTATTATGAATAATTTTAATGAAAAAAAAAAACAATTTCTGACTGAATACAAAATTTGCTTTCTCAAATACTATCATAAAATGGTTTATTAGGCTACAACAGCAGTTGGACTACCATTGCGCCCATTACCTATACGAAAATTAAAATATGTGTATTATAAATTATAGTAAATTATTTTTCTTTTAAGAGATTTATTTAAAAGTAGTATTACATAAAAATGGTTTAGCACTAGAATATGTTTTAAATGTTATGCACCATTTGATTTTAAATATACTTCTTTAATTTTTTACAAGAGTTTAAGCATTAGCTGCTGGGTCCTAGCTACTTAGTGGGGCCTCTAGGCGCGGTGTAGGTTTATGTGTTCATTTACGGTGTAAAGGTACAGACTCATTGCTATGTGGGTTCATATTTCGTCTGAACAGCCAAATTGGCTTCCCAAAGTTTTAAAATTTTTTGGGGGAGTTCATAAATTTCCCCGGACGGACCCCTTTTGCCGAAGGAG
>JAGFPH010002473.1:145291-181183 GCA_018207615.1 Philaenus spumarius | reverse complement strand
GTGAGGCTTCTCACAGAGTAAAATAATAGAAATTTGTAAAATTATAATAGAAAAACACATATATTTTAGTGCTTTACACTTAATTGAATAAACAAAAAATGAACATTGAATTACTGTAGGGCCTAATATAAAAACTGAAAATAGAAAACTGATAGAAACACAAAAATTTTTTAACTTTTACCTAAAAAGAACTAGGCCTAATTAACTTTACATAAATCTATGATAGGCCTATAAACATTTCATTCACATAGATTTATCAACACTAGGACCTTTATCACAAACCTTTTTAAATGCGATTTCATTCCTTTTTTTGAAATTATGTAGTCATCCATTACTAGCATAAAAATTTTCAAGTGCCTAGTTTTTTACGAACTCCTGTGCTTTTTTCTTGTAGAATAGAGCCACTGATTGGCAAATGTTTTTCACTACACTGTTTTAGCCAAATGGCTACAATTGTTAAATAACGACACATTGACCCAATCTTGAAATTCGACTTTCTTCGCTCTTTCACATGTTTTATTGAGCCCACTACCCTCTTCATACTTAATCCTTATTTTTCTAAATTGTATGCAACATAGTGGATGGAATTTAACCTTGGCAATATCAGTTTTTATTTTATTCGGGTTTTCTTCAACACTTTTTTCGTTTAAACTCCACAGTCAATGGCGTAATTTTACTTTTTTCAGACATGTTTTGTTTCAATGGATGTTCCAATCAAACAATTTGTGCCCTACTGACCTATCATAGTTTGAGGGTTGGGAAGGGGAGGAATAAAGCTGGATGATTTGATGGACAGGCAAAGTTTATATAGAAAGATGTAAACAAAGGTTCTGACATTAATATTTCAACTAGATAAAATTCCTCTCTTGATATCAGTCGTATATTTGCTTAGGATTACTCCTCCCTCGGCTTCTAGGCTGGATTATTGGACGATGATGTATATATTAGTTATTTAAGGGAGTTTTTGAAATTGGTTCTGTGGTTTTTGCAATTACCATGGATAACCATATATACAAGTAAACAAACATTTCCTCTTTCTAATAGTAGTAGGTAGACCTATTAAATACCCACAGATGTTGATAACCGCCAAGGTCTAGTAAAGTTAAAGATATTTTTATATAGTACACCTATTCTAAGTGCTATTTATAGTTAGTAAGGTAATAATGTTTTGAGAAGTTCTATTTGCATCACTATTGATAGAAAGTTACTTAAATATTAACGGTATTACTTGTTTAAATATAAAATTTGCTTTCAATGCATGTTATTTACATTAATTTATTTAAAAATTTGCAATATATTTTACTTTTAATAAACAATTCTAGTTTTTACATCCAAGCAATAATTTAATTGTCCACATTAAAAATATCTTAAGTTTAGGATCACATTAAGGGTTTCCCAGAACTTTTACTTTATGGTTACATATTAAGGCCACCAAATTTTTTAGTTTCTATCATGTCTAAAATTTAAAAAAAAACATTTGTATGTGTGTGTGTCATTGGATCATTATTTCATAATATGAAGTTTATATTTTAGCTGAGGTGACTAATCATTAGCCCCATTTAATATTTTTTATTCTTTAAACTTTAACATTCTCAGTGTTCTAACTGAACTGTTATGCTTCACTATCTCTTGTCTCTAAGATTAATGTTTCCATCAGCGGATGTTTGACATGCCATTATAGATCCTATTAGAAACCTAATGACATAATTTATTATTGAATGGTATAGCCTAAACATGTTAGCTATTAGTCCATATCCAGTAAGCAGCATTGTCATCATGATAGCAAGAAAATCTTATAACCAATTAATTAACATTTTTAGAGAAGTATAAAAAATAAAATTTTTTTGTAGCCTAAGAAGAACGTTTTGTCATCTCGTATTATAAAAATAGATATAATTCATTGCCACAAATTATTTAGAACTCCTGTTTGTACCTTAACCATAAACTGATGTTTTTTGTTAGATTATAATGAATAAATTTTTACATCATATTTTCAAGCTATGATTACAAATTATAGTGACAATTTAATTATAATCTGCTCTCAAACTGAAACTGTTGTTTGATGTGATAATAATGAATTTCATAAATTTCGGCATTCACTCTAGTTTAGGAAAGAAATAAAATTTACTGATGGAAGGGAAAGTGTTAAGTTTTTGAATACCATCAGTCATGCCTTATATGTTGGCTAACTCACTTAAAAAGCAACTTAATATATCAAGTTGATGAAAACATAAACTTAATTTACTTGGCGAGTAGGTGCAGGCATTCAACAAGTTTGTGTGGCAAAACAAGCAGCAGGAATTTTAATGTAAAAATAAAATATTCCTGATCATTAAAACATACTTAAACATAAACTCTCTTTTATTACTAAAGTAGTAAGCCCCCATGAAAAGTCACAGGCAGATTATTAGTTAGACACACATCAGAAGTAGCCCCTACACCATTAAAATAAACGGTACCAGGAACTGGCACATACTTTCTTACAAATATATTTAAATTATTAAACAGATTCACTGTGACTTCATAATTGTAGGAGAGGTGATTTTATTAAAGTAGGAGATTTACTAATAAATATTATTATTATTATCTAGAGAGAAAACTATTCGATCGATTTTGAACAAATTCGCACCAAACACGTCAACTAGGCCTGTATAGATGCACAAAAAAAGGTTTTGAAAAATTTTGAAAAACAACCCCCTTTATGGCCAAAAAACCCCTAAAAATCAGTTATTATTATTATTATTATTAGCTAAACGAGAATTTTTAGAAAGATGCTATTTTTTTTGCATATGGTAGGGTACCGGTACATTAAAGGCCACAAATAAGCCAAATTTTATCAAAATCATGAGAGCCGTTTTTTTATTAAAAAAAATAACTGATTTTTTGGGTTTTTTTGCCAAAAAGGGGTTTGTTTTCAAAAAATTTCTAAATTGTTTTTCGTGCATCTATACAGGCCTACTTGACATTTCTGGTGCAAATTTGTGTGAAATCGATCGAATAGTTTTCGCTCTAGCGTTGTATGCATGCAGACATACATACAGACATTTTGTAAAAACCACTTTTTTTTTTACTCAGGGAATCCCAAAACGGATATTTCCACAAAAATCTCAACATCGATTTTTTTTGTGATCACTATACTTTCTCTATACTATAGTATATAGTGAGAAAGTAAAAAATACTATTTAAAAACAACAGACTTACCACTAGACCTACCTAACTATGCTGACGGGGATTTTTAACTCGGTAAATGTGTACAATTATAACGATTATAAAGCTGTAGGCCTATTTGTTAAAATTTTATATTTATATACTTTATCATATATTTAAAGAAACATAAAAGTATTATTTTTAATTGCTTTTTATCTCATGATGATTTGAGGTCAAATGATTTAGAAGTCATTAATAATAAGTATAGTGAAGAAATTAATAATCAGATACCGGTATGTTTATAAGTTACCATATTCAATTTTATCTCTTCTTCACAATTTGCACCTTATGCAGAGGATGACCCACATACATAAGTATGTACTTACGAAAGTTCACTCGCTTTTATAGGGTACGATTTTTTAAAGTTACCTACAAAGAATTAATTACATAGGACTTTTACAGCATTCCGTGACCACAGATTCTATTTGATTTCCCAAAAAAAAAAATCAACCCAAAAAAACCCCCAAAAAATCAGTTATTATTTTTTTATAAAAAAACGGCTCTAACGAGTTTGATAAAATTTGACTTATTTGTAGCCTTTAATGTACTCTCTACCATATGCAAAAAACAGCATCTTTCTAAAAATTCTCGTTTAGTTAATAATAATAATAATAACTGATTTTTAAGGGTTTTTTGGCCATAAAGGAGATTGTTTTTCAAAAGTTTTCAAAACATTTTTTCGTGCATCTATACAAGCCTAATTGACGTGTTTGGTGCAAATTTGTTCGAAATCGATCGAATAGTTTTCACTTTAAATAAAAAACCACTAAAGAATACCGTTGTGTGGCAGCCGATAGGATGGGCGCGCAGCGTTGCCATATCTGCTAGCCTCGAACACTCCTGGTATTTACCGCTCAAGCCTTGAGCGCATAGTTTAAAGAATTATAAATGCGTTGAGTCATCCGCATTCAGTTAGAAGTGTGGGAAGAACGTGACAACGTCGTAAGGTGATTGGAGCGTTCAAGGTCTCGGTGTACACAAGCCCGTCCCTCAACGGTATTCTTTCGTGGTCTTTGATGTAGGTAATAATAATAATATTTATTATTTACTCTCCTACTTTAATACAATTATGAAATCACGGTTGGGGTTGGCGTGCAGTGCACTGTACGTCGGCCACTTCTCATAGTGTTCAGTGTCAAGCTCATATGTGCGACTTAGCAATGAACGTGTTAATAATTTAAATATGTTTGTGAGAAAGTAAGTGACAGTTTCTTATTTAGTTTATTTTCCTGTAATAGAAGTTTAAAATTAAATCTAATCTTAAGTAGAATTCAGCTTTTCAGATATTGCTTTTATTCTTTTTGTGGTATAGGTCATAGGTAGTTAACAAATTAGTTGTTTGTTGCATATGACATATAAAAGAGATTTAGTTTCACTATTGGTGCCGAGTCTAAAAAATAAAATAAAATACTGACAACACTTAGAACTTATATACATAGTATAAATATCGTAGGATATAATTTAACAGTGTAGTAGGGCGTTCAAAGTGTGATTTTCCTCGACTTTTATTTTCTGTTATTCAATTTCTTCCCTGTTATTTTTTAATAGGTCAGTGTAAGTTATCAAAAGGAATTTAAATTTACCTTTTATATTAACTAAGTTATGGTGTTTTATAGTTTACAATTAATTAAAGTCTACAGAGCTGAGTGAAATTCTGTTGCCATAATGGCATATTCTAGGAGCATTTCTCACATTTGGTAATGTGCTTCACAATATAGGCCACCATTTATCTTTCTCTGCAATTCTTGGTAAGCTTCTTTCATATTAAGGGTCGGCTCTAGCTGTCGGCCATGTTGGCTGACACTCCATAAGACCAACGCTAAATTAAAATCCAAATTTTTGTTTTATTTTTGATCGGAAAATTATAAATGATATGTCATTTTAAAGATATGGTCAATATGCATGCAAATGGCTTTTCAAAAACTAAGAAAAATATTTTGTTTAATATTTATTAACAATTTAAAACATTGATTTTTAATATTTTTTTATGTTGTCACTATTAATTATAGCGAAAAACTGCCAAGCCATTCGCCTGAAGAATTTCGTCCCCAAGATTTTTTGTATTTTTTTTTAAAACGCTATTTGAACAATTGCGGGTTTTAAATGGATTTAGGCTGAACAATGTCCCTATAACCTACCGCCTCTACAGGGTGATTTTAAATATTGTTTACGTTGTAACTATTAATTATAGCGAAAAACTGCCTCTACAGGGTGATTTTAAATATTTTTTTCATTGTAACTATTAATTATAGCGAAAAATTACCAAGCCATTCGGATGAAGAATTTCGTCCCCAAGAGATTGGTATTTAAAAAAAAAACGCTATTTGAATAATTGCGGATTTTAAATGGATTTAGGATGAGCAATGTCCGCGTAACCTACCGCCGCTATAGGGAGTCGCAGGTTGATTTCTGTTTCACTAGAGCCGACCCTTAATACATGTGCCAACTATTCTTGAGCATTTGTCTGTTGGTACAAGTTTTATCTTGTGTAGCAGTCATGTTCAGTAGCTTTCTTGGCAACACCGCTCCAGGCCTTCTCTTTAGGAAACTGGTTTGCCCTTGTTTCAAAGTTAAATTTTGTTATTTTGAAAAATGAGTTTTATATTGTGTTAAAATTATGGGTGTCTTACGAATGATTAATTATTGTAGTTAGTATTTTTTTTTATCAGTGTGTCTGCCAAATCTTTCCCACTTTGCTATAAGTGTGAAATTTTTTACTACTATTCCTATATATTAAAAAGTAAAAACTAAGCGTAAACTAAATATTTCTTAATTTTAACACAAATTATTAGAACCAAATATTACTTTAGTTTACTTTTATCTATTCAATAATATAAGTTCGACAACTAAACTCAATTTAAAGTCTAAGGCATTTAAAATTAATTCATTTAAAGTAAACAATTAATTTTCTTTGTAGGCTACAAAACATTCGTTTTAAAATCTATTATCTTAAATGTTTTTACAAAAATGTTATGTAAAGTTCTTCTAAGTAAGAAGTTTGAGCGTGAACTAAGTTTAAAGAAGTTCTTGATATATACTGTGCATACACATATACAAGTGCAATAACAGTGTACCATAAAAACTTAATCTTTCTAAAAGCAATAAAACTTATTTCATATGCTATTACAAATGGCATAATGCATCAACATTGATGAAAACAGGCCTAATGAGTAATGGTTAGGCCTACTATTATTTAATTTAAAAAAAAAACAGTTATAAACAAAGGCTTTTAAAATTGTACATTCACTATCTCAAAATATATTGAAGGAATTTGATAAGTAAAACATTTTATATAAATTATGCTATTGAAACTTGTATATACCTAATCTATCCTATTTATAAAACAAACTATTTGCTGAATTTATTATACAATTGAAATTTATTCATAAAATTCAATCGTTTGTTTCTTACTTCTTCTTTAATCTCATAACTACACCATTTAATTGGCATAACCTGTAATATAAGCCATTATATATTATGCTTTTTACAAAGAAGACAAATGAAATGTATCAGGGCCACGGTGGCCGTGATTGTTAAGGCGTCAATGCTTTATCAATCGTCATGGCAACCATCAATGGAAAAGTTCCGGGTTCAATTCCCATTGACCCCGAATAATTTTCTAAATGGTTTCTTAACAGACATCGTTGGCTGTGGTTCGGATTCCACATAAAACTGTAGGTCCCGTCTTCATTAGCCTTAAGTGCAAAACAGCAGGACGTTAAACCAAAAAAAAAAATAAATAAATAAAAAAATAGAGTATCTGCAAGACTGGATGATAACAATAAGTGTAACCATTCACTAACAGTTTATCTGCAGTCAACGGACTGGAGGCCTAACTGAAGATTTTTAACTGTCACAGGCCACACACTATTCAGTTCTAATGACAGACTTTGTTTGCAGATAATGGACTTATAGATTATTAACTGCAGGCCCACTGTACGCTGACCATACATTAACAGTTTTGTCAACAGTTGAGTTCAAAATGTATTGGTAAATGTAAATAAAACGCTTACCGTAGATAAAAAATAAAATAAAGATAGTTATGTATCCAAATAAAAAGTTGCAGCTATACTAATATTACTAACTAGGGAAGAAAGAAATGCTATGGGACAAAAGATTGGCTTCTTGAACTTTAAAATTTTATTTTTAATGTTTCTAAATTTATTTTTAATATCAGAAAATAATTATATTCTACAAATTTTTAATTAAAATAATTTGTTATTTTGCTAAAAGAAGAAAAAATTTTTAACTTTTAAAAATAATAAACAAATTTATAAAATCAGATAAAGCATAATAATTAATTTACACAATAATTTTTTGAAGGCTTTAATTAATTGTGTGTCGATGTAGTGAATTGCTGGTTGAGGTTGATAATTATTATTATTAACAGAATAATTTTGTATTAATTAATAGTTTAATTGTACTGTCATCAAACTTGAAGGCATACGGGTAGCATTCAATAGAATTGTATTTACTTTGATTTTGCTTTCCATAAAGAAAGTGTCTGTAAATTCCATCAAAAAGTTACAGGTTTATCACTCATTTCATATGAATACAAGTAAATCTGTCACAAAACTTTCAACTAGCCAAAGATTTCGTCTACAGATCAGACCTTAAGTTATTTGCCGACACACACACACACACAGATAAACGACAGTTCATCTAATCTGCAGGTTTCAGCCTGTCCGAGAAATGTGAGTCTGTGGCAAGATTTATCTTCAGTTAATTGGCCTGCAGTTCGCGGACTGCAGATAAACTGTGTAGTGAATGGTTACACTAATACTTTTATTTAATTAGGACTGTTAAGCAATTTTAGACATATATTGAAAATAGAAACAGTAATTATTGAAATTTTAAAGAGTTTTATTGAAATTAATTTTATTGCAGATGTACTGATAGGATTAAGTTTGATTAATTTATTTTGTTTATTCCTTAACTATGTGCTTGTTAATGAGATTAGTAAATAGATATTTGATGACTGCAGAAAACAAAGCTAGTGGAACATTACTAAATGGCTACAGTATTTCACTGTTATCTCAAAATAAAACTATAGAGTAGTTTGCTACCAATCATTGCAGGGAAGAGTAGGATAATTTTTTGGTGTAAATTATTAGAAAGATTTTAAGAAGTTTAAAATTACATGTAGTCTACCTATATAACTAATAGCTTATTTTTACTCAAATTTGTTGTCATTTTATCCAATTGAAATTCTAAACAAACTTAGATTGTACAGTATGTATTTATAAATGTATAATTTATCCAGTAAATAAGTTAAATTCATTTTTTCTTTCAAATACGAGTATGTAATTTTTTTTTTTTAAATATTTTAAGGTAAGCCTACCAATTTTACTATGAAAGTCAGTTTTGTTTTCACAAATATAATAATTTCTAATAATAAGGGGGAAAAATTCTTACAAAAAAATATATTTAGCCTACTTGTGAAAGACGTTTCAACTACAATATGCTCAAGTGTAGCTGAAGCTAATTTTGTTCTTGAATTAATATGCAAAACATACAATAAACCTAATTTTAATGTTACTTGTAGCTTAAGTCTGTTCATGGTATTAGAATGTTTTTTACAAATAAAAATATTTCTCTTCATCTTATTCTTAGAAATAATCTTCTTTGTGACTCAATTATTATTTACCATATAGTGTGTTCAGATAGATGCTGTCATGTCATTTTTTTTATGTCATGCTACTGAGAAAATACTCTAATTTTTAAATTACCTAAGGCGGGTTACACACCGGTGTCGCTGACATGATGTCACTGACATTTCTGATGTCACTAGCATGATGCTAGTGACATGCAAAAGGCGGGTTACACACCGGTGTCGCTGACACGATGTCGCTGACATTTCTGATGTCACTAGCATGATGCTAGTGACATGCAAAAGGCGGGTTACACACCGGTGTCGCTGACATTTCTGATGTCACTAGCATGATGCCAGTGACATGCAAAAGGCGGGTTACACACCGGTGTCGCTGACACCATGTCGCTGACATTACACGGAAGAGAAGGAGTCAGCTTATTTTAGAAAATGTCGTCGGAGGAGGAGGATGCTGTGTTGTTGCTGTTAGTGTTTATTAGATTTATTTATTAGATATTTGAGTGTAGTAATACATATTATACAGTAGCAGCAAGTAAAAACAAAATTTAACTTTACAACAAACCACTGCAACCTAAATAATATGTGAAAACAAAATAGAAATTGTAAATTGGTTTAATAAGAAGTTTACCATTTCATTTATTTAATTATATGAAGTGTATTTCTTTGAAGTTAGGGCAAAAGGGCTTAAGGGTCTGCTGTAGTGGCGGCCATCTTGGATTTTTATCCCATAAGAGCAATGTTAAATTTCAAACCATTTATTTCATTTATTTTTTATCATAAAATTGTTTGCACAGTCACAATACGCATCGGTTTTGTAATTTAGTTTTTTTTAATGCTTTTGATTTATTATGTATTTTACATTTTGTAAGTACAAAGTTTGAATTTTTTTTCCTAACACAATGTAGCATTAATAATGAAAAATAATTTGCAGCCGGATCCGAAATTTTATAAAGAATATTCAGTTTTTTTTCAACAGTATCGTTAACAATTTCTGACTTAAGTCCTTTTGGCCTAACTTGAAAGATTTAATATTGGGAAGTAATATATTGGGAAGATTTAATATTGAGCAATTTTCTAAATAAATAAACGTGTTGTAACAATTAATGAATGCAATTTACTTAGTAGTTGTAGGTATGTTTGGTGTAGGTGTTTGTATGTAGTTGTAGGGTTCTGTATGTACATTATCAAAGTTCCACTCTTGGCTGTTGGTAAAGTAGTCACTGGTTGTTGTTGGAGTAACATTCACAGCTACCACGCTGCCATGTTGAGTAGGGGTTGGAGAAAATTCCTGTCTCGCCACTGGATGAAATGTTGATTCTGAAAGAGTAGGACAGTTGTCTCTGGTGAACGAGTTGATGGAAGAAGTGCGGCTCGGTGTACGATTTGCTGATTGAGTAGACAAATCATCTTCAGATAACTCATCAATAATTTCAATGACTTTACGCTTGAAAAGCCTTTTTTTAGCGGGTGAAAAATGTTTTATATCAGACAGAAAGCTTTGAAAAAAATTAAGGTCTGCTTCACTTCCAACATATCTTGCGTGACTTTGCATACTTTTTACGTGTTAATTATGTATCACATTGTAATAAACTATATACCAAATTAATCTTTAGAATGCTCTGCGTACAATGATATATAATATGACTTATTTAAATATTACCTTAGATGCGCAAACTTTGATTTAAAAAATGCTTGTTAAAAGAGTACCCGAGGTACTCTTTGCCAGTCCGGTGGCGCTTTAAAAGAGTACCACAGGTACTCTTTGCCAGATAGAGGGTTAAGAAAATTAGAATTAGTCTGTTATTAACTATCCGATTTAATAATCTTTACACGGTATTTTATACTATAATATGTAAAAATTGTTTTGTGTCATGTAAACAAGTTCAATAGGCCTGTAACGTTGAATTTTGAAGCCACTTGCCGCCATGACTTGTCTTGCTCATTACGATTGCTGTAATTCTTCAAATTGTAGTTGTACAGCACTGGGAACTCTTCTACTGCTGCAACAAACTCTTTATTCGTTTGTTCATTATCTGGAAGCGGCATTTTGCTATCACGACTCATCTCGAACAAAACATATTCGTACCGCAGCGCCTTTACAACTGCTAGAAAAACGTTCTGCGCGTGCGCGGACCCAAGAGGCAAGAGACATATCTGTCCAAACACCGACCGGTTGGTTCGCTAGAGACATGTGCTAGTGACACGAGTCGGTGACAACGTGTCCGTGACACCGGTGTGTATAGCCCCATAAGATAACACAGGTTGGTCTTCGAGGGGCATGTCACTAGCACGAAAAATGTCAGCGACATCGTGTCAGCGACACCATTGTGTAACCCGCCTAAGTGTTTCCTGTAGGCAATATGAAAATGTTATCCAATGTATTTGTATTTTTCAATAAATAAATATTTTTAAAAAAAGAAGAAAAAAGAAAGTGGAGAGAGAATTAGGCCAGCTATGGGGAAGGTGCAGGCTGGGATTTAGTTTTTCTTCTTTATAAAACATAATGCTTAAAAAATTAACATACCAGTACTATGCATTTTAGTGAGTCAGGGAAATTTTGGTAAGCAGGTCATGGAAAGTCAGGGAAAATTAAAACAGATTTTCTGTGGACACCCTGAATGTTGCATATCAAATGAAAGCCCATTCTATAAGCTTTAAAATGAGCTATCAAACATCTCTCTAGCACCATCGGTTGTGAATCTACGAGCATTTTTGTGATCCAAAACATTGTCAAAATCGGATTTTTCTGCAATTTTCAAAAATCGACATTAAAACAACTATTGGAGTAAAAAAATGTATTTGTAATGTATTTAGTTGGTATAGGCCTAACTAATACACCAAAAATCTTGTAAATCTGAGACATAGAGGTTCCAAATTTATTTTTCATTGGGTGATTTGATACGGAATGACCCCCTGCATTAGGTTGGTCTTTGTTGGGTACGGCTTGGTAACAAACTAAAGCATCAGTAGTTGAGTTGTTGTCATGATTGAAAGTGTGTTGTTTGTCTATGTGAATAAAGACAGAATGGTTCTTTTGGTAGAGGAATGGTTTTTACTTGTTGAGCATTTTGTGCACTTTTTTGAAGGTGGCAAATATCATTACTTCTTCTTCATGGCTTCAAACAAGTCTGTGCCTAATAGGTTCCGAGGCTATTGGTTATAAGTCAAAAAGACATTAGAACCCTCCCTATTTTTCAGATTCGCAACTGAAAAGGTAATCTTTCTTCGAAATCTACCTAAAATCTGTAATATAACATTTTAAAATGTTGTATGGGTTATAATACTCATTTTTGGTTATACAGCTTTACTGTAAATACCTTGAATAGGTTGTCAGCAGTCCGTTGTTGTAGACGTAGCTACAGCACTGTTTTACAGAACACTGTCGACTTGGTCAGGTTATTATGACTCATCGTAACTATTAATAAAAATGTTTGTGATCACATTATTTGGATAAGACCTATCCTGCCTCACGATCTCCATACAGCGAAAGAGCGCTGCAGCTATGACTACAACAGACTGATGACAACCAATTTATAGTATTGTTTGATAGCGATAAAGAAAGCAGCAATGTAAATGTTTAATAGAGTGCGACTGAAGTCTTTGTAAATTTCGGAGGACCAAAGTAAAATAAATGTCAATTGTTGAAATTATTAGAAATAATGTGTCACCATAGCTAAATTAATGTCTGTAATTGTGGTACTCACTCTTGTTGTGAATACTCCCTTTGGTAGGGTGAAGACCAACGTGGTAGTGCACTCAGCGAGTTGGCCAGCTAGTACAATTATTAATCACTAAGTACACTCACATACCTTTGAAGTTAGGGGCAAAAGGGCTTAAGTCAGAAATTGTTAACAATACAGGAGAAGCACTCAAAGTTTTTACAAACTCATGGCTTGCATTGAAGTATTTATAATTTAAGAGAAGGGGCGAGATAGGCAATAAGGTAGCGCTTAACTCAAGAGCTGTTTTGTTCTCAGTTTTTATTGACAAGCCATGATAGCTAAGTGGGTAGCGTAGAATCTTCCTGATCAGAAGATACTGGGTTCGAATCTCGGCTTGACCAGGTAACTTTTCATGTCTGTGGTTTGAGGGTAGGAGGGCGGAAGTAAAGCAAATGGTGGTTGGCTCGCTTCCAAGCTGACAGGATATGACTAGTTACCTAGTCTTCCGGCTTGGGATGTTTTGCATAATTTTTATAAGATATTTATGAATGTGTATATATTTATTTTTTTAAAACCACGAAAATTTTTTTTTATATAACTTCGACTTTTTTACCATTGAAGTTTGACCACGTAAACATTGAAATCACAAACAATATATATTTTATTCATACAATAACAATTCGTTAACAATTTCTGACTTAAGCCCTTTTGCCCTGTAACTATGATGACACTTATGGGTTCACGTAAAGAAAACAATTAAACTTAAATAACTAAAAATGTCAAACTTGACAGTAAAAGTAAATAAAAATAAACGAGTTGCATTGCGAACATAAAAAATATTCTTCTTCTTAAATGAGTAGCGATTTTTTATTATAATAATGCGTCTTGTACAGCACACTTAGAACCACAGGATTCCCACTCACTAAGTTTGAAGTATGAATACTCAAACAAGTATTATTACTGAACTGTCCAAAGGCAACACGATAAAGTATAAAATGGAAAAAGTTTTGTTATAGTCTACATTGAACATGTAAAATTGATAAAGGATATTTATTATTTCCCCTCTAGATTATAGCAGGCAGTTATGAGTTCTCCAACCCCTCCAAAAGAAACTGCTGAAGGTGCAGCTTCAGTAGCTCCAGCCCCTGCTCCTGTAAAAAAGTGGGTCCAGTTTGAGGATGATGAAAGGCGGAAAAGTCAATCGGACGGAAGCGAGCCCAAAAAACGTTCTGGTAAGATCTGTTTCTTTAAATAAATGTTGTATTTGCTCATCAATTTGAAAGGAAGTGTGATTTGACAACTAACCGATCAAATAAATATCCATGAGGAACAACGGAGGAATGTCTATAAGGGAAGAAATCTATTTAAATTATACTGCTGCTAGTCAGCTCATGAAAACATAAACATGCACTTGTAGTTGTACAATATACCTTATTTATTTCAACTGTCTTGATAGTAGAAAACCAGTATTTCAGGAATTTCTGGTTACAGTTCTAAAATTATGATAAATGAATAAAAACTTTCTTATAATTCGGGATGTCTAGCTCGGCTATTTTTGCTTGCATTGTTATCTAAAACAATGTGTTGTTGCTTTAGAATACTAGCGTACGGTATTTCAGTCTACTAAGGTGTATAAATTGCAGACTTCTCTTGAGAAGTAGACTAATGCACATAACTTAAGTAAAATGAGAAGTATTGTATGAAATCAGATGTGCACTTTCCTACTTGACTCTACTTCTGAGAAAGATCTAGGATTCAAGGATTTTGTCTTCATCAAGCAGGCAACTCTTTCTTTTTATTTGTTTTATAAACAGAGTTTTCAACCTAGTAGTTTCAATGTTGTTTAATACTGTGTACATTTAATTTAACTTTTTTTTATGAATTAAAGTCTTTTTACAATACAGTAATAATAACTGTTTGATTTTTTTTTAAATTATTATGTAACTACATTTTATTTTACTACACTCATCCGACTTTTAACTTATTTTATTAATAACAGGCTCAAATAAATTACTATACACTGTAAAATAAATGAGCTCTTCATTTAGTTTTACCTTTCCACTGCCACAATAAGCCAGATTGCGCAACTTCATGTGGAATAAAGCTTGACCAAACAGCCACAAATATTATCACTTTGTTATTCTTAAAACTCAGTTATAATTTGGTTTTTGTAGCTCATTAAGGAGTAAAATTTTGGTTGGAACGTGTATTAACAGTAATAACAATATCACAAATTCTCACACATAATATATGTTTAATAATGTCTGTAATCAATTACGATTGAATGATACAGTCGTCATCCTCAGTGATGCATGATCTGCAACTAACAAATTGTAACAACCACAATAATTGATAGAAGATTAAAAATTAGCATCTCAAAATATATGGAGTAAAATAATTTCATGAAAATATACAAAATAAAAAGGTTAATATTTTTGTTTCCACTATTTGAAAATTTTTGTAAAATGATTATAAAAAAAATAGTTTTACTTTAAACTATTGTAGGTTTTTAATAAGAGATTGAGATAAAAAATTTATATCCCAGCACAGAAATTGCCTAAATGTAATTTACTTTTACATTGTTTATGGCTACATGATATTCTCATTTTTTGTTTCGGTCCTATGGATCATACAATTTATTGAATTTCCAATTGATGCACAGTCATTAAAGAAATATGTCACTTTGTTTTAAAGATTGAAAAGAAGGCCTAGAAAAAATGACAATTTAGGAAATTACTGGGAGTTTGGCCTAAGAAAAAATTTTGGGAATTTGAAGATATTTATTAAATGTACTATTTTCAGAAATCCTTATGTTATATTGAATATTGTAAAAATAAATATAATTGTAAAGTATTAATGTTAGTAAATCAACAACTGTCTATTTATTTAAAACATAATCTTCTATTAAAATTAACTGTTTCTTATCCAGAATGTTTAATCTATAATTATGAACAATTATTCTACTCAAATTTAAAAAAAGATACAATTCTGTATTATATTTATTAAAATTGATATATTCTACATCTTTTTATTTTTATATTTTAATTACTGTGCTAGTTTGATAATAAACTTAAAGGGATTTTTTCTTCCTGAAGAACTTTCTTTATATATGGGCAAGTTTTTTTAGGAAATAAAAAAGAATTCTTCCATAAAAGTTTGCTACAAGATCTTTTGTATACTTTGTGGAGGTGGGCCCTTAAATGTTTTCAGGTAGTTTTCCTTGTAATCCTTTTGTCAATTTATTAATTTTTTAATGATTTAGATTCCCTTTCCTATTGTTATTGTTATTATAGATTAATTATCAATTTTGTACAGGGTACAGTTTTGTTTTGTGGCAGAAGAAGAGGGAAAAAACAAGTTATTAAATTTATTTGACTCATTTTAATATCAGGCTACCTTTTTCAGTTTTGAAACATGGAAAACTCACTGTATTTTTTACTTTACCAAAGAAAGGCTTGTGTTCATATAAGATGACCACCTCTGAGTGAAAAACTAACTTAACAACAATTACTAATCTAAGGACAAATAGCATTTGCAAATACATGAAGGTCGAAGTACAGCTTTGGATACAAAATAACATCATTGATCTTCGTTTACCCACTTAACCTTGCTCATACTTAGCAACCACTGCATGCTAATTTAATTTAATGGTTTATACAGTTCCATCATTGAGTATTGGTTAGGTTTAATGACAATTGGCTACTTAAAGGTAGCATACACGCACGAATTTACTGCGCATATAAATTAATTTATATTAAGGATACAATAACTTTAAGAAAGCAAACTTTTTTTTAAATCTGAAATTTTGGTTTTTATAAAATTCAGAAAATATATTTGCAAGTTTTCCTTGTGAATACCTCTCTGTTTTTACAACACCAACCTAAATTGGCATGATTAAAACAAAAATAAGGCCCATAACTCTTCTTTGATGTAACTATGTTTAACGAGTACCAGTTAACATTTTTCTTATGTGGACAGTTTCTCTTATTAAACCAAATTGATAAGTAAATCATTTTTTAAAGTATATTATTCTTAAATATTTTCTCGTTATTTCCTTCACTAATAACAAATAAGACTGAAACATGATAACTATGTTTATTTACATTTTAATTTAATCAGTAGGCCTAATTATTAATTGTATCTTGGTTTGTACAATACAATAGTTATAAACACAGAAGGTAAAATGAAATCTTAGAAGTAGTACAAGTTCTGTCAAGCTTAGTACTGTAAACAGTGCAAGCTTTGCTTCTGAATGTGCATAGTAAATAATCTGAATAGGTTTTCTTGCTAGTTAAAGTGATAAGCCTGTAGTTTTGATTTATAAACAAAGATTAGTCACGCTGAATGGTATGAACTAATGAGCTTTTGTTCCCTGTTTGTTATACAGGGATTACTACATAATATGTAGTTACATACTATAAATATTAGGCTCTATCTATAACAGACCACCCGTACAATGAATGAATCAGTTCAGGACCTATAATTAGTTTCAACTAAAACCTTTCTATTTTGTATCTGAGAAATCTAAGGAACATATTTTTGCTAAACCCCAGTTTCCCTTCTTTTTGGGGATGTGGTAGTTTATGAAGAATTATAATTAGGCCTACATTCTTCAAATGTAATGTAAATTTTAAGTTTAAAGGTCTCTTAAAAGTAAACATTTTCGGAAAAAAATACTTACTTGGTCCCGTTTTGCAATGGCAACTCTAAAAGTATTTTTTTGTTTGTTTTTTATTTAAATTTTATTTAAGTTTTATTGTCAAAACTAAAAACTTTACTAAAGATTAGTGGTATAACTTTTGATCAAATAATGTCCAACTTGGGCAATTTTCCAAATTTTTTTTAACATCTAGCGATGTACAGTTCGAGCAAACTAGGAGTGCACTTGGCCTAATGGGCGAGTCATCCCTTCTACAGTCTACTTCTCCTTAAACCTGCCTTGGCGGTACATCCAATTCCACAAAAAAATAGGTCCACAAATAACATTTAACTGAGGAAATAGACAGCGCTCACATTCTTATAACTTTACGTACTTGCTTACAACCTTTTTATAAAAAAGTATTTCACATTTTAGAGAAAACTATGACAAATATCTATAAATAAGTAAGGTTTTGTTTCATACAAAATTATAAAATGTTATAACTGTGATGCAAAATTTTACTAAGTTTTTTATAAAATAAAAGTGATGACAACAAAAATGTTCAAAGCGAGAAATTTTTGTATTTTTAGGCAAAAAGAAAACTTTGCGAGAATAATTAGTTGTTGATAATTAGTAGAATTAACTTTTTTATTTAAAACAATTTTCTGTACAACCTTTTGTTTAGTCAGGAGGAAGGTAATTCATGTAATGAATACATTTTGTGCTTGTTTGACATTGATTTGGTGCGATCTTGGCTGTTCTGATTTGGTAATCAGATTATATAGGCTAAGTAATTTTATTATTCTTAGTTCATGCGATTTTTTCTAAATCCAACCATTTTTTTGTAAATTGGACTTCATGCTTAGATTTTTGAAAGGTTCAAGTAAACTTGCCAACTTGGACCTTTAATATTTTAAAATATCAAATATTAAATTTTTTGTTTACTACTCATTTAGTAAATGTTTTACCATTAAAACTTTATAACGAGTTAGGCCTACACAAAATTGACATAATAATATACTACCCATATAAAAACCTTAATGCTCTATGAAGTATCGAATTCAATACATTAAAATAAATTTTAAAATGTTCAGTAACGTTTTTTTCGAATTCGGACATTGATTTTTACTATCATGAATAACAATGTTAAAAAAAGTAATTGTAACTACATCATTTGGCAACCGTTTCCAATAAATAAAAAATAGCTGATGAAAATACATTAGGCCTACTACAGATGGGCACTGTTACTGTTGTTGCTATTTTAACTGTTGTAAAAAAAAAAATAAAATAAACTAACCCGAATTCGTAAAATGTTTCTGAATATTTTAATTACTGGTGACGTTGGACACAGCAAACACAGCGTGGGGACCGGGCCTTACTTCCCCTCTCGGGGTGCATTGCCGGCGTGAGGAAAATGTAGCTGGAGTTGGATATTAGACATTTTAAAGCTGAACCTTTATGTGTTTAAACTTTATCTTCAACCGTTTTAAAATAGTGTAAAAATATATATCAGATTTTTACGGTAATAAAAATTAACATCTGAAATACAAATAGAATTTTAGTAATACTTTATGACTATCTTATCTAGTAATATGTCTACTTTTGTGTAACAATGAACTCTTTAGAAAATAACTTAAACTAGATGTTTCACCAACATTTACTTATTTTTAAAGTATTTTTTTTACTTTTCTTTTTATGGGCAGTCAACCATAGTTCCTATATTTTTATTGTGTAAATATGATTCCCATGAGTCAAAAAGTTTCAATAATTACTAACATAGCATTATTGGAAATGAAGTGGCATTTGGGAACAGATGAAATTCATTTGCAATTTTTAGCAATTCTAGCTCGCAACTTACAACTTATATGAACAGAAATAATATTCAACTATATAATTATTTTTCTTCATATGTGATGCGGTAAATGAAAAGGGACCTCTTGTCGGGAGAGTAAAATTTTCAGTACAGGCAAAATAAGTAGTAAGGGCCAAAAATATTGAATTTTGTTTTTTTTATTGATTTTTGTTGCCCAACTCCTTATTTACAGGCTAATATCAATTGTAAAGTAGTTTGTAGTCGAAAAATGGTTTGTAGTCAGGTCTGAGAAAAGGGACCTCTTGTCGTTATGGAGAAATAACATGGGTGCGACAAGAGGTCCCTTTTCGTAATGATTAACTTTGCTTGCAGTGTCTCAGAAAGTGTAGAAAGTAATCTAGCGATGTTTCAGGCAACTAACGTTAGTTTAGTGTAGTTTTTACTAATAGTAGAACATTTTCTGATTATTTTGATACCATTCCTGACAACATGGCCCTTTTCTTTGACTGGTTAAAAATGTAATAAAAACAGGCTTAAAATCCAACAAACAACCTTTTGTATTATTACATTAATAATAATCTAGACAATATCTGTTATTAAAAATCACAATGATTAAAAATTCCTTAATTATGCAAGGTTGTAGCTTACTATGTGGTAAGCATAAATAATACACGCGTTGGCATGTAATAAACAAAACTTGGCGTAATTGGTATTCAAAACTTAAATTGCATTTTTCTCAAAGCTACCTTTTTCCGTAATTAATTTTCAATTGGCCATAACTTCCTTGATTTTATGTTTTATTGTTGATTATGTTATTGTTTTGATTTTAGAATTATGTTTTTTGTGTTAAATTGTTCAGAAATCAAGCCTCTTTAAGGAAACAACAAAATCTAAATTTCAAAAATTTGCGACAAGAGGTCCCTTATCATATTCCGCATAACATATTTGTTAGAAAACCTATCAATCCTCTAATAAACTTGAAAGACGTTTTAATACAATTATACTTTTTGTTTTTATGCTGATCATTGATAAAATTAATAATCTATTGTATGCGACTCCTGAATCAAATGAATATAAAAAAAAAATTGTATAAACATCTTATATGTATTTCATTGAACTTTATCTTAAATTAGGCCTACCGAGGTAACCTACTTGCTTTTATTCCATTTTAATGAAGTAGAAAAAGGCTTTTCTTGGAATAAAGAACTGACATTTGTCGTATGGTTTTTAATCTATAGGATACTAATTTCGTGGCATTTTGTAAAATAAGTTGAGGGCCAAAGCTATTGTTTAATAAATTACATTAGGTAATTTACATTTAGGTAATTCAACAAAATTAATGTGGATTAATCGAATTAAGAGTTTAATTCCTTAAATTAAATTAAAAGATAAGGTTTACTACATTCATCATGTATGATCTGTCGTTTAACTTATTTAATCAGCAAACAAAATAGCCTATGTTAACATTAGCAAATTTTTTTATGATCATGATAAGAGGTATGCCTGAATTAAATTTCATCCAAGGACAATTACAAATATGTTGTCTTGCAACATATAAGCTGAACAAAGGTGATATTATCAAGACTTTGTTATTTTGGTTTTACGAATAGCATATTGCTATCTATTTTTTTAATTTGGTAACAAATTTAATTTTGTTTGAGTTAGTAGAAAATAATTAATAATGTGGTAAACCATTTTATAAGAGTTAGTTAATACAAAAAATGATGTAACTTCAAGTGCAGATACTTTTATTATGCAGGGTATTATTATACCAATTGAAGAAATATCATTGTTAGATTTGCAGTTGCAGTTGGATGGCTATTTACTTTAATGGCAGGCCTGTACATGCAGAGTTAATGTTCTTGATTCAATAACTCAAAGGTCCCTGGTTCAAATCCGGATAAAAACATAAAATGTTAGTTTAGTTGGCAATGATAGCACATTAGTGCTTTTCACCTAAAAATCACATGAATTTCTGTTGTAAACAAACTATCTAATAGGTCATTTTGACTTCCTTACATTATTATCTAAAGATAGAAATATTATAAAGGGGTAGGATATTATATAGTGTATAAAGGGGTAGAAGGTTGTCTTTTGGAAAGCGGTGATGTACTCTAACACTGTCTTTTTGTGAGCAATGACATAACTTGCATTATTTTTTTGTTGTTCTAAATACTTTAACCTCTCATCCTAAATACTAATATATGGTAATGATGTATTCTATGTAATATACAAACCTTCGTAACATTAGATTTTTCAAATTAAATTGAAATAATGAAAATTTTAGGTAGGATTAATATAATTGTAACAATTTAAGTTACCATTAACTTGATCCCTTGTGTTTTTGGTTAGTTACAAATTTTAGTTTATTTTCAAAGAAGACATACAATTTATTTACTACAGAAAAATAAAAAGTGTTTACAAAACCAAAAATTGCAGAAAGTTCTCCCCTTGATTTATTTGTACACTCACACCTTTCAACATGAGGTAAACAATTTTAAGCAACCAAAAAAAGTACTAAGCAGATGTAAATCCACTCATTGGTAAGTGACAATATTTTACTGACATCATGTGAGAGTCATATTTTAAGTAATAACAGTAAATGTGCAAAAAATATTGACGAAACGCTCAACAAAGCAAATGGCACATTATTTGTCATTTTTGGAGCACTATGACTGTTAGGTTGTCATGAGTAATGAGTTCTTGAGTCTCATTGTACTGGTGATGTAATTATGTTTGAAATCCAGTGAGTGGCATCATTCAAATTCTAAGACAAAAGCACAAAAATTCAAAGAACAACCATCAACACAGAAAATTATGGCCATAGATTTGTGGGACAAGTATGGCATTTTTTGATACGTTTCCTGCCAATATTAATGACAGTAAAACCATTCAAAACCCCCAGCAGGGACTACACTCACACGGCATCATTCAAATTCTAAGACAAAAATTCAAAGAACAACCATCAACATGGAAAATTATGGCCACAGTTTTGTGGGACCGGTAAGGCATTCTTTTCATAGACTCCTGCCAAGATTAATGACAGTAAATACTGAGAGATATTATGAAATCTTATTAAAGCTAAGGCTCACCATTCAAATCCCCCAGCAAGGTCTACCCTCAAATGGCGTTATTTAAATTCTAAGACAAAAGCACAAAAATTCAAAGAACAACCACCAACACAGAAAATTATGGCCATAGTTTTGTGGGACCGGTAGGGCATTTTTTTGATAGACCTGCCAAGATTAATGATAGTAAATCCAATCAAAACCCCCCAGAAGAGACTACCCTCAAACGGCATCATTCCGCAATGCTCGGCTTCATGTTGTCTCGAGCAGAATGACGCAACTGGACAAGTTTCGATGGGAATTATTCGATCATCCACAATACAGTAATGATTTAGCATCTTCAGACTTTCAAAATTTTCCAAAATTTAAAGAATTTTTTGGTAAAAGCGATGGGAGAGAAACAGGACTTGTTGAAAGAAACTGTTATTGGCTGATTAAATGGACAGGTGGCAGAGTTCTTTGATGTATACAAAATCTGATGAAAAATTGTTTAGATATTAATGGTGACTATGTAGAAAAATAAAATGATATTTATATTTTCAGTTTGTATAAAAGTTATGTCCATAAATAAAGTTTTTCTTTATTACAAAACGGTTGTCTCTTAAAAAACAACTCTCGTAGTAAAACCTGAACAAATGCTTGCGATTAAGCATCACTTAGTTTTTATTTTAAGTATTATTTTTAGAATCTGAATCATTATTTAACTGCTTATTCATAGATACTGTGGGTTATCCTCATGCAGCTCCACATAGGTTGATCAGAGCTATAAATTAATCTCTAACAGGTACAATGCAACTATTTGCCGCAATAGAGTGTTTGTTTATTTTTAAAATTTGTATTATTTGGGTGTGTTTTAGGAAGCTTAGATCAGAATGGAGGAGAAATGCCTTTGAAAGTCCCTAGTGGTGGCCAGTACAGTGGAGCTGTGATTTCAACTGAATCCGTACACATCAGTTTAGATAGAGGTAACCTAAACCGTTCATTATCAGCTCCAGATGGACAGGCAGTAGCTTCGGATACTGTTGTAAACATGCGCACCGTTGATCTGAACAATGCACCAAATGGCAACTCTGGCGCTGGAGTCATAAGACAAGGTTTTGGTAAGAACAAACTTTTCTTATTGCCAACCATCATAGATCATTGGGTTTTTGTATTGCTTGTTAAAACTGAAGTAATAAGTATAAAATCTGTTTTTGTACACTTAATCTAAATATTTGAAGAATATTATGAATATTTAAAAAGTTAAATTTCGAAAGACAGGTTAATCTGAGGCATGAGCATAAATATATATTAGCCTATAATTAAGATGAAAATTGCTTTTGTAGTCCATAGTACTTTGTGGCTTAATTAAAATATTGGTCTTACAACAGTGAAATGTATTTTTGATTGACATTCTAAAAATTCCATTAGTTTTAAAAATCTACAATTTTTTTTTTAAATATCCTCCTTTAGTAACAAAATAAATACACAATTCAAGACCTGATATGTCAGTGTGAGACTATTTAATTGGTTAAAATTATTTTGTCAGAGACAGGGGTAAATGTAGGACATAAATGTATATATAACTTAATACTAAAATTTTTACAATGTTTATATTTTAATGTCAATTTGTGAGAGGCATTTCATGAACACATTTATCACACTTAAAAAATTCACCAGCCCTTTAACCTTCTGCACTCTATTTTGACACTTGGTTGTTCCATCAGATCCAATTAAAATATGACTGTTTGAAGAAGTATTTTTGTAAATTTGCTAAAAATAACTATAAACAGTAAACATAACTTATTATATATATAATTTTGTTCAGAATAAACCAGAGAATAAGAAAAAAATTATTGAGAGATTTAAAAAAATTTATTGAGTAGGCCTATTTTGAATATAATTTTTCAGAAAAATCAATCAATTATTTTGTTTTGCAATGAAATTAAAAATAAGAGTAATAGATTTTAGAGCTTTGAAAATACTTTTTTACACTATATGTGACTATTATAAATAATTAAAAAAATAGTCTAGAGGTTTAACAACATTCTTTTATTGAGTAGGCCTAATTTGAATATATTAGGTCAAACAAGTAAAAAAATATGTTTTTTTTATGAACTTAAAAGTAGTAATAAAAGTGATTAGACTTTGAAATTTTTTTAGAATAAATATGTCTGTTTAAATAATATGTCAATTGTATTTATATTTATTCAAAAATCTATTTGAACAGTAACATTTTTGTGAAATAATGGTAACTAACCATGGTAACATAAATTTTAAAAAGTTAAATAAAACAAAAACAAGTTTACTACATTATTTGCATAAACAAAACTTACACAAAAGATCTTTACAAAACTGCAAAATAATAATGTATAATAAAAAAAAAAAAAACACTTGAAAAATTTAAACAAAAGTTGCAAGACAACAGATTATGCTATTTGCATTTCTCGATCATAACTGGTAAACAGCTCCTCAACTTCAGAGAGATATTAAATATTCCACAGCCAATATAATCTTCCACTGGCTTCTAAACTGTTTCAACAACATTGAAGCCTCATTAGACCGAAAACCACAGATACTACACTAGTTTAAAACATAAAAATCATATTAAAACGTTTGTCAGAATGAGTCCGACAGTGGAGCGGAACGACAAATTAGCGATGTCGGACTGAGTTCGCCTATGGTGTGCAAAAGGTTAAAACTACTCAGTATTTAATTGAATTCAATAACATTTATTATTAATTTTAGAACTGTAGGAGGGAACCCCAACGAATCGTTAAATACAAATTAACGAATCACATACTATTTATCAAAGTTTTAAAAGCAATGTATCAAAACTTCATGTATTTCTTATCTGCTTCTTTCTGTAATTTTTGAGAAGATTCAGCAACTATTCTACTATTCAATTTAAGGTAAAAACAGTCGGTACTTGATGAAACTCCATAATACAATTTAAAATTTGATCCCTATTATTCTACAATTAATAAGACTTTCTCACAGAAAATTTAAACTGTTTAACTTCTAAAATATAATATTAATTGTACATGTTTAGAAGCTTGACTTAAATTTTTCACTTCTCTTTTTGTTTTTTACAAGTTTAGTATTGTAAAAAAAAACTGTTTTCCTAATTTTACAATTAATGAGAAATGACTTTGTTAATGAATTCAAATCATTTATCTTTAACAGTTAACAATTAAATGTTGAGAATCCTTCAAATACATAGATTCATTTTTTTAAATAATTTAGAGAAGATTATACAAGAATGAGACAATAGTGGGTGGACCCGGATAGAGCGAGATGTAAAAAAAGAGTATGAAGAAATATAATATATATATATCACTAATTACTCAGGCAAGTTGTATCAACATTTCACAAAGTAATTATTTACTCAAGCTGTTCGATGCATAAAAAACACTTGTTTAATAACTATTTGCTTAATGGATTAATTGGCATATTACGTATACTAAATTTGTTAGAAGGTAAAAGTTTAGAAAATATTTTGGCTGTTACTACTAAATATTTAGTTTGTGAAGAATTAAGAATTGTTCAACAAACTAAAGATTTAAGATAATGTTCGTACAAATAAAATATACTTATACATTTTTATTTTCTGTGATGTGTGATGTTGCATAAAATGTAAGAAAAGTTTAACATTTTCAAAATTTGTGGTTTAGAGATAGCAACGAAAAACTGAAAAATGTGTATTTTGGTTATTTAATTACAACTGATAATAATTTACATGAAGATATTCACACTTACAAAGCACTAAGTTTAAAAGCTGAATTGGTCGAAGGAGAAGTTAACACTTTTTTTTAGATTATGTTCAAAGCTGCAGAGAGTGAAGCCTGGGCGTTCACCGAATGTTATTAATTCACCAATTAATTCAACTGTAGGATATTACAATTTTGTCAAGGAAAAGATAGTCCTAGAGCCCTCTAAAATAAATAAAAGACAGCCTACATTGAAAAGTTATATATAAAGTCAGAGAGTTAGTTGGTTATGTCACTTTCACTTGATTAAGAAAATCCATGTGAAAAGGCCAGTAAAGATATCTGGAATAAAAACTATGATACAATAATAATAATAGTTGAAATTTCAATGTTAACAGCAAATGGAGATGTAATAGTAACATTGTTGCCTGTAAACACCAGTTTACCTTGGATTACACCTGCCAAATTCCGTCCTGAACTTGTGCCTGAAGAATTGATGGCTCAAGGACTAACGGTATGCATTGAATTTCTTTATTGCATCAATAAGTCTGTTTATAAAGTTATATTCTGTGTACAAATGTTGACATATTGCATATATTTCAGTTAAGCACTAAGATAAATTCGTTCATGTCAAGCTTTAAAACCTACATTGGGCTGATTGTACAAGCATAATAGATTTACTTGCAATTGTTATAGAATAGTAAAATAAGATAAGAATGGATTTCATGTCAGGTGGGATGATACTTAGGTGTAAGGCAATTAATGGTTTCTATACAAGTGATACTAACTACAAAGTGTCACACTGTATCGAAATTAAGCACTTTCAGTATCAGCTGTGAGTATTGAAAATAGCATTTTCTCAGTCTGGATCGTCAAAATCAGCTGGAGATTTTTGCTGATCTCTAAATTAGTTATAAATTATAACACCAATAGCGCTAACAATAATAATTATGATTTGAAATGTCGTCTTATTAATTTATTAGATATAATAACGATTTTAACAAAGAAACAAATGTGAGTAACAATAAAAACTACATATTGATACTATTTACAAGTATTAAGTTTGCAGCTATTCTCGGTTGAAAGTGATTGATCATATAAGAACCGAATAAAACAGCGAAGACAAGATAAAATTTTCCTTAAAAATCAATGCCTATAAATGCTTAGAATTAAGGAAGGTTTTCATTTGTATCGCTATTGATATTAAAATCAGCTGATCTCAATAATTTACTTAGTGCTGTAAACGTAAACTGTTGTCATTATACTTTAGGAATGTTACTGAGAAATGATAGGTTATTTTGAAAAAAATTATATTAAATTTATTATTAATCATAGTGTGATGAAAAGTATTGTTCATCACATGGGCCAAAAATGGCTTTTCGATCCTCGCTCATTTTCCGACTGAGGCTTTGCCTCGGTCGTTAAACTTGAGCTTGTATTGAAAAGCGTCACTTTTGGTCCTAGTGATGAAATATGCTATTGTTTAAACTTTGAATGTTGTAGAATTGTCATTTTTTGTTTTGGTTTTTGTTATTGTTTACTTTACAACTCTAGCAGTCTAAGGAGTACTTGGACAGGCTACATTTCCTCTATAGATTTGTCTCATTTCCTTCAATGCAACAGTGTTTTGGAGTCCACTGTACTGGTTTTCCATTTCTTCTCTTAAAACAGTACTGAGATATGACATCAAATATCTAATCTGTGATTAAATGCTTGTATGGTTTCTTTAAATTTTTATATATCCTATTTCCTTTAAAAAATAAGGAGTAGTAATTTTCATGGAGTAGTTAAAAATCCATACTTGTTACGATGTCTGGTTTCAAATAAAAACCTTTTCCAATGATCTGTCAAAGTATCATGCAAAAAAAACTGGATTTCCTGCAGGGTAGGGTAGCATTACAAGTGCCAGGACAATTCATTCTGATTTTTGTTTTGGGATTGTTTAATTTCAGGCATGAGTAAGATATTTCCAATTTTAAGTTGATGCATTTTACATGTTAAATAATGACCCTTGTTTTTAAAATTGGATTTATTGAAAACAACAGAATTTAGTTGAAACACTATCTTTAACAAAAATGAACCAAGGAAACATTTAACAGAAACACTGGGAATAATAACTAACAATTAATTATTGTAGTTTAGTGGAAAAACTAATTATGAAATATAACAATTCTGTATAATATATTTGTTTTAGCATAACCTCTGAAAAGCATTTTTGCAGTTAAGATGATACCATACAAAATCTCATAAATCATAAGCGATTTTTCACATATAAGATGTACATATCCTACTCAGAGTTTTCCTGAGGATGAAAAGCCTTAAATAAAACTTCTTTTGACATCTTTTTTCTTTCATTAATTAAAACTTGGCTTCTGACGCTGTACATAATGAGCAGAACTCTTTAATTCAACTTATTTATTTTACTGTCTAAATCCGGGAGAAAATACATATGAATTAGAAAAAAAGAGTGGATATGTCTTCAGGTTTTACGGAATTTGGAAAAATCAAACAGAATTAAGTCAACAATTGACACATTTAGCTGTCTTCTCAATAATTTTCATGAGCTTAACTAAAAAAAAACAATAATCGGATTTTATTATATTTTTTATGTAGCTGGAAATGTTTTTTTATTAGGTTTTTCCTGAACAAAGTCTAAATACATTCTCTGCATTTGCACATCTACAAACTTTATATTCCTAATTTTATAAATAGAACTGTGTGATTGATCTAGTTATTTGTAGACACCTTTTATTAACACAAATATAAATCCTAAAGTTTACTTGCTCAACAAAAAAACTTTTTTATCTAAATTTAAAAATCTGAAATGAATGAAGAATATTGATCAATTAAAACACGATTTCAATAAAAAGATATCGCAATAATGTCATTAAACTTTAATGTGATTTTTGTCACTTTATTTACTTTTTTCTAAGTTAGCTCATTTAACATGTTAGTACAAGAAGTAGCCTAACTTCTTCCTTTGGATATTTATGCCTAGTTTCTTGAACATTCCCCAATTCTGCCTTTTGGTTGTAACAGGCAAATATTCACTAAAATGGTGAATGACGTAGATTGCTATTACAGTAGAGCGTCGAAAATCCGAACTAATTGGGACCGAGGGGGTTCGGATTATCAATTTGTTCAGATTTTTGAAAATAACCAAGAAAATGCCATTTAGGCTAAAATATAATATATGCCCTTTAATCGATTAAAGTGGTTAAACAGTATAAGCAGTAATGTAATTACAATACAGTATGTAAGACTACTTACCGGTACATACTATGATTTAGTTAGAAGAACCTGCACGTATACAGTAGGGCCAACATGATTACACTTGTAACTCTCAATTACAGTACAGTACATAATTAAAGGTTCACTTGTACCTTATAGTTAACACAAACGAAAAATAAAAAAAAAACTGTACATTACACTACTGTATGTGCGACACACTGTTATTACACAAAGAGAAATGATGGACTTTCTGTATGTTCACTGCTAGCGCTAAAGCAGCTTATTAGCGTGACAGTGAAAATACTGACAGCCAGTCTGTTGTGAGGGCGAATGAGAGCAGGTATTAAAAAATGTTTAAAAAGAGATAATAATGTCAAACTGCGATGAAGATTTTTAACGACGCAAAAATTGGAATTTGCGAAAACGTAAACAAAATTTTTGCAGGGGCTTCCTCGGAATGCATTCGGATTTTTGACGTTTCGGATTATTGACGTTCGGATTATTGACGCTCTACTGTATAACTCATAAACAACAAATTTTATCTTTATACATTTCAAATAACATATATCCATTAACTAAATTTCGAATTCTAGTAATTTCTTTTTTCTTTTGTTACAGTTAACTGTAGAAGATTATGTGCATATAATGGAAATCCTAACCAATGATGTGAGGTTTTCAATGTACAACATATGTTACAAGCGTGTATTAGTTATGTGGATATTTACGTCATTTCTCGTGTTGTTAGCTCTACTTTTCTCAGGTCTGACTGGACTAACATTGTTTAGTCTTGGGGTTGTTTGGCTTGTCTTCAACGCAGCTGCCATTTTCTTCTGCATGTGGATCAAAATTAAGGTAATTTGTATGAATTTATTTCTATTCTATTATAATATTCACCAGTAATGATTTATAAATTATTATAAAAATCAAGAGCTGGAAAGTTTTAAGGATAATTTTATGTTAGTTTAAAAAACAATTCTAGGCCTTCTGTATTTTGTAGCTGCAGTATCCAAACACTTTTATTCTCCAATCTGTAATCTATAAATTAGTGCTACACCTAGTTATTTATGTTAAGTAATACTGTGATGCTAGGCCTCCGCTTGTGTCCTTGGTCCTCTTCAACTCCGGAGCTGTCAGGATGTCCTCCGAGCTGAAAATATGATGCGAAGGTTCGCGGGAAAAGATAAGTTTTCTTTTTAATTATAGTCTCTTGTATTTTACTTTGTGGAATAATTCAAACCTTATTTCTCTATACCAAAATACAAACACACACGAGTCTAGTCAGCGAGCCTTCTCCGAAGAGACTCCGATTGCATCCTGGTCAATTGACCCCCTCCAGAAATGCCGGAGATGCTTGATCTGCATTTCCGAAACTACCTGTGATTTTACACATAGACTTTACTTCCAACTTGGATTCTGAATCTAGTGTGTTTTGTGAATGATGCCCAATTAATAGTTAAGTTATACATCGGTGCTCACTGTGTCACAATACCATACAAAGTTAACTATATTATTGTTATTTTCTAATAAAAACATTTCTCTTATTTCAGCTAAATCACAATTTGGAGAGATGCATGGCCAATGTAAACAAACATTTGCTGCGGCACAAAATTATCCTGGGTCTTGATGATCGTGGAAAAATTTCCTGCCATAAAGTCAATCTTTGTTTCATCTATTTTGATACAACAGAATGTATTGTAAGTATCTTTGTGCTGTAAGAGATTTAGTTAACCCTTAGAGTCAAGGTCTTTAGAGCTCAGCTATGAATTAATGTTAACAGTGTTATAAAGGGTGAGTCAAATATAAGGAAACTAGCTGACCCGTACGGCGTTGCCCGTGGTGGTTGGTATTTTCAGTCTTTTTAACGTAATTGTATTATTTTTAAGTGTTCAGTCAGTGAGTGGTATTTGGCTTCTATATATATAGATCTTAAATAATAAAAGCACTAATGTCATAATATTAAAAGATCTGAAATTATGATTTTAGTAACTTTAATCCCCCCAAACCCCTCCTAAAATTTCGAAATTTTTCATACCCTTTCTTAGTGAGCACCTATGGCCCTAGAAGAAGCTACATACCAAATTTCATTCCAATCCGTTCGGTAGTTTTGAAGAAATCGTGATTTAATAACTTTGATCATCCAAATCCCCCCTACAATTTCGAATTTTTGAAACCCTTAGCGAGCGCCTATGGCCCTAGAGGAAGCTACATACCAAATTTCATTCCAATCTGTTTGGTAATTTTGGAAAAATCGTGATTTAGTAATTTTTACCCCCCAAACCCCCTAAAATTTCAATTTTTTTAAAACCCTTTTGTAGTGAACACTTATGGCCCTAGAGGAATCTACATACCAAATTTCATTCCAATCCGTTCGGTAGTTTTGAAGAAATCGTGATTTAGTCATTTTCCCCCCCAAACCCCCCTAAAATTTCCAATTTTTTAAAACCCTTTTTTAGTGAACACTTATAAACCCTTTCTTAGTGAGCACCTATGGCCCTAGAGGAAGCTACATACCAAATTTCATTTCAATCCATTTGGTAGTTTTTGAGAAATCGTGATGAGTGAGTCAGTGGTATTTCGCTTTTATATATATATATATATAGAGATGACTTGATAATGTTAAAACTATGAGAGATAGAAACTTACAACTTTCAGGATATGAACAGTACTACGCCAAAAATAAACTAACAAAATTAAAATCTTTCTTATTAACAAAGAAACTAGTATACTGTCTTTGTATCAAATCCTAAAAGAGAGTTGGAAAAATACTTAACAAAAAATGACATGTTTGTTTCCCCGTTATAAGTTCTTCATGATAGTTCTTTTTCATTATTAAAGTTTGCTCTGTATTTTGATTTTGTTACAGGCAATGATAAAACCCCCATTTTACATAAGTATGACTTTGCAAACGGTAGCAGGGCAGATAAAGCTTTCTTCCTTATCGACTTAAATTCACTGCTGACATCACACCAAAACTCTATAAGAGATTTAGAGGTGAAACTCTCTTTTAACGAAGAGTCGGATGAACTATCGACAAGTTCTTCTGTTTCTTCTTCAATTAAGTTTGATAGTGTTCCTGAACTGAATTGGTTATTGATCCAACTAAATTCAGTTTATAGTTTATTTAACTATCTGACTTTTCGGTCAGACTTTATCTGACTTGTCGTGAGTTTATATTTGTCTTCAGAAAAAAATATTTTCCACTCATCGTTAAGTTTCAACTCGTCAGACTTAAATGCACTGCCATGTCATTCAACTTATGTCATTCTCAGAACCTATGCGGTATACTTTGATACACAATAACTCACTCTGATCATTGTGGGTAACAGTACATTTAACATCGACTACTTTGCGATAAAACTACATCGTTTAGGTTATCTCTTTTTAGTGTACTTACTGCATACAAAAATGAGGTTGAATGCTGGTAACCTAATTAAATAAATCAATCAATTATTACAATGTATGATGATTTCATCAAGACTACACCTCCTTTTACTTTCTCACTATACTATAGTATAGAGAAAGTATAGTGATCACCAAAAAAAAATCGATGTTGAGATTTTTGTGAAAATATCTGTTTTGGGACCGCCTGAGTCCAAAAAAATTGGTTTTTACAAAATGTCTGTCTGCCTGTCTGTGTGTATACAAAGCTAGAGAGATAACTATTCAATCGATTTCGAACAAATTTCCACCAAACATGTCAATTAATTCCTGTATAGATTCACGAAAAAGGATTTTGCAAATTTTTAAAACAATCCCTTTTTGGCCAAAAAACCACCAAAAAATCAATTATTTTTTTTATAAAAAAAAACGGCTCTAACGATTTTGATAAAATTTGGCTCATTTGTAGCCCTTAATGTACCCTACAATATGCAAAAAACCACATTGTTCTTAAAATTCTCATTTAACTAATAATAATAATAATAATATTTATTAGTTACTCTCCTACTTTAATATATCCCCTCTCCTACTTTAATACAATTATGAAGTCACAGTGAATCTGTTTAATAATTTAAATATTTTTGTGAGGAGAAAGTATGTGAAAGTTTCTGGTACTGTTTATTTGTTTTTTATACAGAAAAAATTGCAAGAAGTTATAGAGAAAGAGGAAGCTGAAGGACGTCCGGTGAACAGAGAAGAAACACAGGAAGAAAAGCGAAATAGATTGCAATTCGCTCAGCGAATGGATATAGAAGATCATGATATCATTATCCAAGGAAGTAATACAACTAGATTATCCAGAAAGCAGGTAAGCATTATCTTCTCCAGTTAGAATAATTTCAATTGCTCCTTTAATGTAATTGCATGTCTTGTAGAGTGAGATGCTACATAGTTTTTAAAATGTAATTTATTGCTGCCTTTGTGAAATGCATTTTATATTCATTGAGTTTTCAGCTTTCATATATGTTTATAATTTGGGTCAGAACAATCATAGGTTTTGAATTTGTGAGTGTTTTCATATATTTTCACCATGTACATAATCGGTTTTACATACATGAATGCAACACTGAATGTGCTTGTATTATGATACATAAAAACCCAGTTAACCTTAAATATATGATAGTTTGGAGATAATTAGCTTCTCATGGTACATGGTCACTCTCCACTATCACAAATTTTAAATTGTCTGTAAATATATTTTTAACTGTGCCATACCATATTTTGATTGGAAGTTAGAAATAATATTAACTCTTCCGGCGATGTAGACGTATATAACCGCCAAGTTTGACATTGCTCAAAACGCTTTGGACAAATAAACTCGCTTTTAAACATTGAGTGTATTTTCAGGACTAAGTAGTTTTCACTTTTGCCGTTTATTGCAGTTTTGTCGTTGAGTGCAGCAGTTATTGGGTAACATATTTCTTGGTTAAAAAACATAGTGGCGATCGACTCCGCCCTCCGACTGTTTTGGGAGCAGCAAATAAGTTGGCGCGTTACAACACTCATGCTTTGATTGGAGCAACGCTAACGCTGTAGACAAACTAACTCGCAAGTCAGTTCGCTTGCAGACTCCGTGTGAAACTGTTCTGCGTTCGTTGTTTAATTGTTTGTTCTGTTCTTTTTTCATTCAAGTTTTTATTTTAATTCTTTCAATATTTTATAATAACCTAACTACGCAATACGTAATAAAGCAGTGTTCACGAGCTTGATTCTTTCTAATCAAATAAACCAATTTTGATTTAAAAAACAATTTTTCCTCCCATATCTCATTTTCTGGTATAGTAAAATTGAAAAAAAAAATAGTGTTGACTTATTGAGAACTTAATTTTTTGGGGGTATGTAGTGTTATAGTTTGAGCGGTCCGAAATTTCCGTAGTGCGGGAAGGGTTCAAATTTGTACTGTACAAAATTTTATTTCTTCTATTTTTTTCAGACTAAGTATAATAAATTTTAAAAATGGCGGTTTGGATTACATTTTACATTTGGCTTAGTTAAAATCAATTTTTGTTTACAATATTAATTGTTAAAAAATACAAATTATCCTGGCTGTAGCAATGGTGAACATGGGTAGTAAGTAGAAAAATATTTATCATCGGATGTTATGCCGTAACATGTATTTGAAAAAATTACATATTTTTTAGTTACTTGGGTGACTTTGTTTCAGTTAGTTCAAATTATTTGGTTATTTTACAAGGAAGGTCCTTACAATGAGTAAGCTGTATATATTATTTTGTCCTATATGTGTATACTACACATTTTTAATTGTTATTCAAAAATTGTTTTACATTTGAAATTATTATTCTAAAAATGTTAGTAAAATTATCACTTAAACATGTGTTTTTAAGAATAATATATTTCCTATGCATAGTGATATTGTTTGGATTGCAATCTAATCCCCATGATAATGTAAACATTATCACTGGATATCTGAACGTTTGAAAAACTCTATTTTGAAGTACTTAAAAAAAAGGCATTTAAAGAATATTATTCGGAAATAGTTATATGATACTAAAAAATATATCCATTTAAACTCCGTGTGCTAAATTCACAGTTAAAAAAGTATACAAAATTAAGTACATTATCTCTAATCAAGTCAAAAGGAAATGGGCTGAATATTTTTTTTTATATTTCTAAAATATTAGACGTAATGGTCAAAAATTCCCTTTTTAATAAAACAATAGTAAATTTCAATAAAATATTTAATTTTTTTTAGCGCGTTGTACTAAACATTAGTTCAAGAAAATATTTAAAATAATTTTGAATAAGAAAAATAAGTTTGTATCGTCCTTTAACTAAAATATTACATTATTTACATACCTTTACAAATATAGTCTTTAGTTGATTTTATTTTTAAATAATAACAAATGACTTTGGAAAAAGGGAAAAGGAGAACAGACATTGGCCCGTTACCTGCAGCGTTGGTGTAAGGATTTCTTACGCCGCAGACTAGACTGGACTGTAGACGATGAGGCTGGCAACCCGCCTGATCCTCGTCATCTGTCATCATCGCTATGTCCTTGTCAGTACATTGAAGAATATCTTCATAACAAACCTCGCTCTGATCCACGAGCATGTTGCCCTTCGATGTCTGCTTTTCTCCGAGAAAGAGGCATTGACTAGCAATTAGAGCATTGTTTTTACTATTCGTATTGATTTTAATCCGGCTCTTAATACTGTGCCAGAAGTTTGGGAAAGTTCATTGTACAATCTTTTTTAGATGTTTATTGTTTAAAAGAATATTGTATATATTATATATGTATATATTGCTTTGTGAAACAAATCAGTCAGAAAAATTGTTTGGCAAAGTACTGTATAGTAGTTGTTTATTATCTTGAGTTCTGACAGTTTAGCTGACAAATTCCCTGTTATTGAAAAGTTTTTTCTTAAATGTGTAATTTTTTTATGATAGTGTCCTCCTCTTATTACACCCTCTAAAACTACTTTAATACGATCAGCTTCGTTGCAATGGCACACTTTGACACGCAGAAACACACCAAACTACTTTAATATGATCAGCTTCGTTGCAATAACATA